>JANRGW010006202.1:0-69539 GCA_024733675.1 Psilopsiagon aymara
AATTTATTTTATAAACCGAGCATAATGATGACTTCATTTTTCTGATTAAAGTTAGTCATCTGTTTATTTTTCCAGGGTTAGTTAACTTTATTCGCATGGGATTATGTTAGCAATTATGTTTAGAATGAAATCTCTCTTCATTTTTAAGCAGATTTGGGGGAGGAGAGAAGAGAAAAAATATTTGTTTGCCACTCAGTAATCCAGTCCAAATGTTCAACAGTCCCTCTGTGGCAAGAGGCAGCATATGACTTTGAAGCTAGACTTGGTGCTGAACACATTTGAACAATAAAACCTTAGATCAGTAATATTTGAAGTATTTATTTCTAATTTGCTCACCATCTGCTCTGAAATTCCTTGGTTTATATTATATGTATTTAAAGGCCCCAGTACTTTTTATACTGAAATTTAAAAGCAAAAAATCAACTCTGGTTACTTGGCTTGGGAGGTAGCAATGCTGAGTGTTATATGTATTTGCTAAACAGCTCAGAAATGTTTTATATTGCATTTTTACCGTTCTGTGGCTTATCAACCTTTTATTTGTTAAATATAACATTTCTTGGAGAAAATGGCAACTTTATTTTGGTATTTTTATGCTACTTTTTTTTATTAGGTCATTAGCAATACAAAATGAGCCAGTAAATTTAGAGAATCTTGAAAGTAATTTTAGGAAGTGCTGATATATTCATATATTTTCATTTAGAAACTCCCAGACATGAATGAGTGTTACCCATTAAATTCAGCACCTGATCACATGCATGTTGGAAGGTATCCAGAGACTGGGTGAGCAAAGACTGCTACTTCTTAGTCATGTCACTGAAATTAAGATTAACTCCCTAGAGAAGACAATTGAATTAACACAGAATGTTTTATGTGCAACAAAACCAAACTTGTAATAAAAACAAACTTACCTGTATCACTACTTTGCTTACAACTTTCAGAAATGCAGTCAGGTACACACTGCAGTGGCTATGAATAAGCTGTTTTTTCACATGAAAACATTTGTTGTCTTTTCTTAATTGTATTTTAATGTTAAATTTTAGTGGTTTAATTATGTGCACATTACCATTACACTCCAAGAGAAATATTCTGACTTAATACTGATGGCTGTTTTAAATGGTAGATTTATAATTTGGTATTTTTTTCTCATTGCTTATGCTTTTTTATTAAGCTCAGCTAAGCAAATTAGTGATGTTAAACAGAAAAAACAAAACCTGAAAATACTAATCATTTTATTTTAACTGTGATGTGTGCATTATGCATTTATATAAAGAAAACATTCATGCTATATCATTAGCAAACAAATAATAATCAGTCAGACATGAAGTATTATTAAAAGACAAGAAGATTTTATGATGAAGACAGGAGAAATAATAGAAATTTGCAGAAGGGCTGTTGTTGTATCTTGTAAGGAATAGCTAGAAAATTAGATTAATCAAGGAGCAGACATTTGGAAGAAAGTTTGTGTGAATGCCTGACAGTCTTGCTCTTTCCCTCATTTCAAATGTTGGCAGGGTAGCATGCAGCTCCAAGGGAAATGTGCTCCTTTCATACTTGAGTAATTGATGAATTGTATGCAATATGCAAATGAGAATCCATAAATCTTATGAATGACAGCTTAATTTATGTGAGCCTTAATGAATGCAGGATTAGATTTTAATTAAATATCCTCAAAGGCACCCTGAGTAGTACGTTTTTTTTGGCCTTGTTTTTTGAAGACTTGTTTCACATGGAGTGCATTTTATGAAAGAAGAAAATCAGGCAAAGAACTTAGTAGAAATATTCTTGTGTTTTAATGATAAGCATTGTTCTGTTTTGTGAAGCAAACAGTACTTCAACTGATAATAACCATTTAACAAAATATCTACAGATCTTTTTTGTACTTCCTACACAATCTCCCAAATTTGATTACATTTAATTGCTGCTGGCTTCTGATACTGTATGCTATTTTTAATTACAGGAAAAGTTATTAAAACTTTTCAAAAAATAAACAGTATCTGCAGAAGAGTTCATTAAAGTTTGATTGGCTATATGAATGTTTTAAATGCTAAATCTAATTCCACTAAAATAAGGTGTTCCCTCCCCATTTTGAAAATTGCATCTCTAGACAATACATAATGAGATAAAGGGTTGTAAATAACATTAAGCAAGCAGAATGATAAGATAAAAGTGTTCTGCACCAGTGCCTGCTATTCCCAGCTGTCTTTGGAATAAGGTGACTGATCCTATTCCTCTCACACCTGTTTTAAATTAGCCACTAAGAATGTGGGTAGAATCTGCTTCAGTTGGGAGAGAAAGTTGAGCAAACTTCAGAAATGCAGGCATTGAAGTAGTGCAGGATGTGTTTCCTCGGCTGTATTTTACTGATTGAGTTTGTCAGTGTTACTTGGTAGCGCTTACATAGCCAAACCACCAGTCCCTTCAGGTAGTTTTCTATTCTCCTGTATGTGATTTTTGCCTTTTGAGAAAAGGAAAGGCAGACATCCATTCATTGGCAAGATCTGAACTTTTTTTTTGCTGTTGTTTATGGCTGTCAGCTGTGAAAATTGTTTTCTCTTAAAAAAAAAGAAAAAAAATTGAATTCAGTTGGCAGTAGTAATCTTCCCTTTGAAATTCAACAACTTAAGAAAATCCAGAAACTCATATATTTTCCTTCCAGCTTCAACCAGTTCCTTCAGCAGTTTATTGGTAGCTCCTTTTTCAACTTCGTATAGTCAAGAGTCTTCCTCTTATTTTCTCACTTATCCTGCTCTTCCTGGCTTTTGTCCACACTCTGGCTGCGGAAAGAGCTGCTGGGGTGATCTTGCTGTTTCTTTTGGCTGAAGTAGTAGGAAGGACATGGAGAAGGGTAAGGAAGAACTGGACTTCCCTGGTTAATGAGTAGGTATAGAGGAGTTGTTCACATCCTCTCATCTTTGAGGCAGACCTCTTCAGGTCAGCTGTGGGTAGGTATGGAGAACCTCTGTGAGAAGGGGGCTTCGCCACAATGCATCAGAGCTTGCTTCCTCTGAATGCTCCTTCATTGGAAAGAGCATAAATAAAAAGCTATAGAAGAATGTCAGTAAAAGAAGGTATAGGACAAATCCACAAGGCAAATCCGAAAGGCCCAGTGGCATTCTGGTTTGAAGTCGGGTATGAAATAGCTGGACAGTTAATACAAAGTTGTGACCTCCTGCCTGTAACTGGTGGTGTCAGTGGAACAGTGGCAAATACGATGCTGACAAAGGGGTCCTAGAGGGTGTTTAGAAAACTACAGACCTATACTTCATAAATAAGTAGAAAGGATATTGCTAATGGCCCAGAGATAAATATGATGTACTGGTGAAGAGTCAACAATGCTTCTGTAGATAGAAATTCAAATAGAATTAATGAATATGCAAGAAAAGTCTACACAGTTGATAAAAACCTGGATTCTCAGAAAGCTTTTAGCAGGGTTCCTCAGCACGGAAATAATGCTGCCATGGGTAATTGGGAAAATACTTGTTTGAAATGTAGCAAACTGATAATTTTTTGTTTTCTTTGCTAGTTGAGAAAGATCACTACTGAAGTCCTATGGTGGGTTGTGATAAGGCCTGTGTTTTTCAGTATCTTTGTAAACCATATGACAACAAAGGGAAGTAATAGCACACTAAGAGTTAAATGTTAGAATTTGTCTTACTAGAAAAGACATTAGTGGAGCTGAGAAGCAGAGAGAGCAAGGGAGGAAAGGTAACAGAGGTCTGTAAAATTTGGAGTGGAGTAAAAAGGTCAGAAGGGAGCATTCTGCTTATAAGAGAACTGGAAATCATCAAATGAACCTTAGAGATGGTAGATTTAATAAAAACATCTGTATCACTGCTTCACACAGTTCATACTTAAGTTGCCAGATACACTGCTACAGGACACTGTAGGTGCCAAAACTTGATACAGGTTCTGAAAATCATAGTTTAGGTAAGAAAAAATCTATCGCAGACACTAAAGACCACTGCACAAGGTTCAAAAAATCTCTGGGGTGTAAATTACTGTAGCCTGGGAATGTATCCTTATACTGAATCACTGTATGGTTTTCTCTAAAACTTCCTTAGGCAAGTCCTCATCAAGTGACAGGATACAGTTAGGTAGGTCTATGGTTTCACCCGGTGTGGGTGTTCTTTGGTTACTGTAATATGTGTAGACTTTTATAGTGTCAGTTAGATTGGGCTTTACAAATAAGCTTTGAATCATTGCTTACTGTTACATGCCTAGAGATTACATTCTGTCTAGTGACTTCCATTTGTAAAATACAAGTGATAGAAATGGAAAAACAAAAAGTCCCAACTTTCATATTGAGTTAGTTAATACAGTCTTTGACTAGTTTTACCAGTGGATGCATACAAAGTAGAAAAACCAGTAACCTCCCTAGAGAAGTAAGAAAAATAAGTTATCTCAGGCATTGAAAGCTCTGTTTTCTTCCTGTATGAAGATTTATATCTATATATCTATATACATACATGTAGAGAGAGCTTCATATATATTTGTCCATCTATCTTCCTATAGTTCTTCCTGAGGAAATTGTAGAAATTCACACAAGAACCTTGAAGCCTGTAGTTATGTGACACATCTATTTTACTCCTTGCATACTGACCTTATTTGCTCTTCCTGTGCTAAACACACTCATTTTGATTTTAAAAGTAAAAAGGATGAATGAAGGTGAAAGAATAAGGGAGAATCTTCGAATTCAAAATTATGAGATCCAGATAGAGTTTCATGAGATAAAATGTCTCTGTAATCATATTTAACAAGCTGTAATTCGCAGCTCAGCTGTATGCTGCAATTTATATCACATTCACTGCCTGCAATGCATGTTTTTTCCAAGAAGACCTGCACAAAGTTTATAAATTAAGTGAAAATATGTATGGATTCTTTGCAGTGCGTGGATTTCATGTTGTAAGAGGAATCAGGCCCAATGTATCTGCTCTATTTGTGAGCGGTAATTATAAGATCTCCTTGAAAAAGGACGTTTTTACAGATCTTGATTTGGCTTTCAGCATTTATGAATTTGAATTGACATCCTCAGCACAGTGCCAATTCCGCATGACTAGATTCATTCCACAAACGGAGTTTAGATGGCTGTGTATATACTGCTAACCTCACTGGGGCAGGGTTTTGTGCAAACATCAAATTGTTAACCTGGTGTGGCTTTGGGAAGAAAGAGATTTTAGCCGTGTTGTGCTGTTTGGCGTCTTGACCAGAGAAATAAAATGGTCTTGTTTATTTACTGGTATAGGCAAAGCCAGGTCATTTTAGACTTGGGTTAGCTTTTACTGATTGGATCTGACGGAGAAGAATAACCTCTCTGTTTGGCATGGGGAACCACCATTTTTTCCAGTCTCACTGGAGAAGAATCATTTTGCTGTGCCTGTCCTTGGCTTGTAGGGGGCAGAAAGATCTCCACTCTGCTTAAATCCCTCGGCCTTTAGATCACACATCAAAATTCATCCTGTTCCGCTTCCTAGTCAAAAGAAACATATTCTTTTGTTTTATTTTGTTTTGTTTTTGTTGTTTTTTTCATTTTTTTTTTTTTTTTTTAGGCAGGGATTAAACCTCCACCTTGTTAGCTGGGAGTTTTACTGATTTTATAGAGAGAAAGCCTGAGAACTAGCTGAAGTAAGTCAGTGACCAAAATGAGTATGCTCTTTTAGTGAAGATGGCAACCTTGTAGTGGGAAGGCAAGTGTGTAGCCACCATGTCCAGAAAGCTAATTGTTCTCTCTTCTTCAGCACTGGTGAGACTGCATCTGGAGTATTGAGTCTAGTTTTGGGTTCCTCAGTACAAGAGAGAGATGTGTATGTAGTGGAGGAATTGCAGTGGAGGCCACCAGGGTGGTTGGGGGACTGGAGCACGTGCTTGTGAGAGCTAAGGCTGTTCAGTATAAAGATGAAGGCAAAGGGAGGATTTTGTTGAGGTCTTCAGCTACCTAAAGGGGGGATATAGAGGAGACAAAAACAGACTTTTCTTGGGAGAAGAAATACAAGGGACCAAATTCCCAGTTTGTAATAAGGAAAACTCTGTCTAGATAGAAGGAAAAGTAAAGTCACCAAGAGAATCATTGAACACTGAAACAGATTACATAGAGTGGTTTTGGGTTCTCTAACCCTGGAGATAATGACAGCTAACCTAGACAAGTCCTTGAGTAACCCATTCTTACTGCTCTTCCCCTGAACAGGGTTTGGACTAGGTGAGCTCCAGAGGTCCCTTTCAGACTAAAATGTTCAGTGATTGTGAGTTAGGACTAGATCTGCCCTCTGCCTCCTGCATTTGTCTTGCACTATAACCACCATATTTACAGCTAATTTCTGTTCAAATTAATTTTTTGACTTCTCTATTTTAATGATAAAGTTAGTTTGGTAAGTTCTAAGTGTACTTTGTAATGGTACTTTGTAATGGGTGAACTTAAAAAGTCTGTACTCTTTTAGCCATGTTGTGAGTCCTTGTTTCAGCTTTTTGTATAACAAATAATGTTACAGCAAGCAAAAACTGAATTTAGTTTTGTTGAACTTTGCTATTTTTTCAATGTGCTCAGCTTTTAGGTGGGGAGTAGTAGGCAATGATAGTCTCTGCAGCGTATTATTTGAAAAGTTTGAAATACATGTCTTGATTTGCATATGCTATCTGATTGATTACTTTTGCTCTAGGCCCCAGTATGTTCACCTCTAAAGAAGTAAGTGCTACTGAGTTGTTTGATTTAGCATTTGATTTTGCCTTGATAGGATTGCAACACAGAATGCATTCTTGCATACAGTAATAATGTTGACAACCTACAACATATGCGTTACACGTAAAGGATTTTGAAAAGTTATAGTAGGTGATAATTGTCTGTGTTTAAGTGTTATAAACCACCTAATTATCTGGTCATAACTGACATGGGAGATGCTTTTATAATATTTACAAAACCGTGATAAGGTGGATTAATATGGCAGTTACATTTTTAGCATCTAATTGAAATCTATCAGAAGAGTTGTTGGTCTATCTGAACAATTGTTGCTTCAAGGCCAGGTTGAACAGAGCCTTGAGCAACATGGTCTAGTGTGAGGGATCTCTTCCTATGGCAAGGGGTTTGGAACTGGACGATCTCCAGGTCCGTTCCAACCTTAACCATTCTGTGGTTGTATGATTCTGTGACGGTTGATTAAAGGAAAGTCTTAATGGAAATCATGAAAGAACCCTGAAATTAAAATAAGTGTGAAGGTATTACAGCACTTTTGGATAAGGTTTTGCTGTGATTATGTATTTTCATAGACAGGTCATAGTGTACCATGTCTTTACATATGTATGAACTTTAGGAAACAATGAAGCAGGTGACTTAATTTATAATTGATTTATGCTATCAGTACACATTTCAGAGGATAACTTTATTTGTATACATCTTTCGTAAAATAATGTTGGTTGACTTGTTTCCTTTGGCTGTCACAGAGGCACACTGATCTAGAGTTGGGCTTTCATTCTCCGAGTCAGCTGTGCTTTGGTGCTGGAATGTACTTCCTGTGCCAGTGTTGACTCAGTATTTTAATTTATTTGATGCCATGCTAGTATTTTCAATTGGTGTTTGTTTTGTAAGTCCTGCTATTATATTACTTTTATTGTCAAAACTGAGTATCCCGAGCAGTTTTGGAGACACTGAAGGAACCTGAATAACCCTTGTTATTTTATCTCTTATGAGCCCTCTTTTCTTCCTTCACTCCTCTCCAAGCTCTAGGAGCATGTGCGTAAGAAGATAAAGGAAGAGCTGGCCTTTGTACTCAGCTTCAGTAACTAAGCAGCTCACCAATTACGGACACATTGTATCTCATGCTGTAGTTATAGCCTTACAGCTTTCTCATCAATGTGAATACTTGAGTCAGTAGAATTACTAGGCCTTACCAGTGTGTAGAATATTTCATGAATTAGTTCAAAAGTGTAATTAGAAAAAAGTAGGGTCCAAACATGTTTCAAAAAACCCCAGCTAGTCATCCTGATTTTTTCAACCATTTAGAACAATCTAAGTAAGCTGCGATTACATTAAGCACAAATAAATAAAAAATAATTCTGCAGAAGTGGATCCAAATAAAAAAACAAAGCCTATGGTCTTCTGAAAATGCGTCAGAAATTCTCCTCTTCAACCTGCCATATTGGTAAGAATTTCAAATGCTGGCTAAAAGGGAGACCAGCACTTTTGGCATGGTTGGTTGCTGGATAGAATGGAAAGGTTTGTGAAGGTCTGATATGTAGCTTCATATGGCACATATGCAGAACTGTTAGGTCAGATGGTTTGAAGTGTTTGTTGAGGAATCAGAATGTAGTAATTATACATGCAGATTGGCGTTTTTAATGGTTCTTGATTTGCCTGCATCATACAGAGCTTGGCTGGCGCCAGGTAGGCTTGGCAACAGCTCTGAATGGCGTGAGTCACGGCAATAGCTGCCAGATCCCAGAGATACTGGTACGTATCTGAGAAGGAAAAAGTTCTTGACCTCTTTGAAACAAAGCAGAAGGAATGTAAAGATCAAAAGTTGTAACAATTCCAGCCCCTTTGCTATCCAATTTTGGTGTATTTTCAATTTCATGACATCATGGTTTATCTGCTTGTTCAGTGGCTGTCTAATTGAAGTGAAGATAATTAAGAATCAGAATACATTACTGACACTGCTAAGGCAACTGTTGTCTTGCAATGTCATCGTGGCTTGTATTACCCATTGTAGATATTTCTAGGTTGTACAATAGAATCACAGAATCAGCTAGTTTGGAAAAGACATTTAAGATTATCAAGTCCAACCACTACCCCGAGGACTGCCAAGACCACCACTAAACCATGTCACTGAGGTCCTTATCTACACGGTTTTTGAACACTTGTTTTGGGATTCAATTTAAACAGAAGATTTGTCGCTTTATTGCAGAGCAGACTGATATACAGAGGCTGGAAGCTGCTGTGCTCCTGCCACTGGCAAAAGATACAAAATTTTTCTCACCAAGCTGCTGCTGCTGTAGGCAATGTAGGGATACCTGTTATGATTCACTTAAAAAATGTTGTGAAACATAATCTTAGAAGATCTCTTCACAGATACCTAGAAATGAACTTGTAGGGATATGAAAAAATATTTTGGTCTTCTTGTAGCTGTTGTTTCAAAGCAAACAAACCAGTAACTGAGCAAAAGAGATTAAAAAAAAAAAAAAATCTATATCCTGGGCACTCAAACACAAAATTAAAATGTAGTACTGCTTACCTAGTCTGTTTCTAATTCATGTTTACTTAAATATTTTCTAAATTTCTCTTCCCCTAATATTGGGTTAGAAGCTTCCTTGAACTTACTTCTGTGTTAATTAACTAAGAATTTTATATGAAGTTTATGCACAGTTCTTTTACAATCATTGCCTCACAAGTAGTAATGAAAATACAGTGTCGTAGAATCATTTTTAAAATTCTTTGTCTACAGGACAGAGTATATTCAACCAGCTTTTGTATAAAATCTTGGATGCAGATTGTCACTCTGTGAAGAAAGAGCTAGATTTCAGAGTTTTGGAAAACAACCCCACTTTTAGTACCAGAATTAGTGCAAAAAATGTTTAGTTTTATAGTCACATAGTATTAAGTCTTCCATAGGTTAAAGATGTGTTAGTTTTTTGTATTACCTTCTGATACTCAATTTGTATTGTTGGATCATGGCTGCTTGAGTATATCTATATCTGTAGCAATTTCTTAAATTTTCACATGCGCAGAAGAAAATACTTATTAAATATCCTGTAGGTTTGGTGTAGATTTACTATGATTGAACTGAAACATTAAAAAAAAGGCATCCTATGCAAATATATATGCATATATTGTGCCCTCAGTTTTTAAATAGAAGCCCTTTTGGTTAATGGGGAGCTTTGCTTTAGAATTATTGGTATAATATATACAAGTATATATAATATAGCTCACTCAGGTCCACTTAATCGATTTGGTTATGATAACAGAACTTTTTTTTCATAAATTTTCTTCATTGTTTTGAAAAATGTATGAAGAATGCATTTGGTGCTTTGCATATGTGGTGCTTTCTATATATACTACAAAATGCTGACAGGGTAATGATAAATTTGCTTCTGCAATTGAAGGGCTGCATCTTGAGGTGACTTTTCTTCTTTTGTTTTTTTATTCACATAATGGCATTAGTATTGTTTGTTACAATGTAGGATATTTACAACAGGAAACATCTGTGGAGCAGTAATAAAGAATAGTTTTCATAAAGCAGTTTTACATTATCCTTCTACCAGTATCTGATAACAGTCACATTTATCTGGCTGTAGGAACGTTCTGACAGGTGTAAGGGATAACTGATTGATATAAACTCACTACTGCATGAAAATGAACCTTTTGATAAAGACATCTTAGTTAGAACTGATAAGTAAAGTACAGAGAACATAACTGTCTGCTATTATGTATCATTTTATTACCTTTATGTTGATCTTGATCTTTTAAATGGATAGTAAAGCATTGACAAAAGATGACTGAATATAGACATTCGTATAATGTACCTTTAGCAGGAGCATAATCTTTAGATCAAGGACAACTTAACAGGCAAAGGGCTCATAATTCATTAAAATAGAGACACTATCTAGTTCATAGTGTGGAAAACTTAAACAATGCAGTATTCTCAGGATTCAAAATTGATACTTTTTCTATTTCCTTAAAATATAAATCTATTTAGATTTTGATGGATTGAGAAGCAGATGAATGCACTGGCTAGAAATTAAAAATAGTTAAGAAATTTATTTCCTGCTTTATCAGTTCCCAGAGCTTTTATGAGCATATCCATGTTAACATCTCTCTGATACTAAGTTTTGAGCAGATGGATGCCGTGAAAATTATTACTTCATTTAATAAGATAGAAATAAAACTCTTTCTCCACTTGCGTATTTTTTTGTGAACATGTTCTGACTGTGTTATACCAGCGTTTGGGTATTCTAAGGAGGAAGATAAATGGAAATCTGTAATAATCTGAAATAGTATAGAATCTAGAGACCATTCTTTTGATTACACAATAGTATCTTACATCAGCGTGTTGTTGGAGTCATGGAATAAACGTCAGGAACTTAAATAATTTGACATATGTTGATTTAATTCCATATAGAAATAGGGTCAATAAAAATAGCTGAGGAATTTCTAATAGAAAAAATTTAGTAGACCAAAGCACAAAGAAAGTAGACTTCATTGTATTTTATCATATGTTAGATATAATTTCAAAATGTTTGTGTAAATGTATGTAGTCAGGCAACATTAATTTATGCTTATTTAGTAAAAAAATGCAGGAAATCCAATCCTATGTAAAGTCTTTCTGGCATTCAGTACGTTGTGATTTACTTCTTACAGTGAAACAAATACAGTTTTTTTCATGTCTGAGGCTGGAGCTGTAACTGCTCAGTACTACTAAGGTGGAAAATGGAATAATAGAATCTAAAAATCAGTAATTCTTGTTCCATCGTGTGATTTCTTAACCACTTTTGATAGTTTATTATATTTATTATATTTATTTATTTTGATCCATTTATTTTAAAGAAGTAAACTTGAGAAGAAATATGTTTGCCTTTGTAGATCTTCATGAACCTTATGACATCATAATGTTAAAATAGTGAAAGTTTGATGTTATGTGTTTGTAGATGATTGTACGTGTGAATTTTGTGTTTACTGTCAGCTCATCAAAACCTGCTAAGTAGCATGAGATGTGATAATCCAGTTCTTTCATTGACTGTGTTTTTATTTTAAATAAGAAGAGGGTAGTTTCATGGGATGTGCTTATGGTCTGAGATTCACTGCACAGTGAAAGTGGCCTCTTAAATCACTGGCAAAACATTGACGTTTCATTTTTAATCAAAGAGGCTTTCTGTCCTAAATTTAAAGGAATTTATGCACATGATTAAGCAATTTCTGAATGAGGGCCTTCATTTTTACCAGTAGGATACTTCATACGAACAGTAGTCTGTGCAGTGTAATTAAAATATGTTATCAGATTTAGCTTAATTAATGTTAAAACAAAACAAATGCTTGATGCCTTCTTCAAGGACATGAAAAAAAAGCTTTCCTGCTATTCTTGATTTGTCATGTTGTGCCAGTGTTGAAAATGAATGAATTATGTTGCTTGCCATGATGACAGATTCTTTTACCTGAAATGTTATTCTGCATATAGCACTTGTCTGAAATCAGTTGTTCATATGCTGGAGAAGTCCATGTACATCTGGTATGCAAATTATTATCTTTTAATCTGTTTATGAATACAGCAAGGTTAAGGTAACAAAGGTCTGAAAAAATTAACATTGCATTATCATCATTTTTGTGAGTGTAATTTTAACATTTAAGAAACAACTGTGTGGTCCACCTCACAAGACTCTCATATCTTCTTTCCCAGAGGCCAGTAGTAAAATTTCACTCGCATCAGATGTCAGCAGAACTATGTGCTTGTTTGTATAGGTTGTTCAGCAATCTTTGAAACATATCAGCAAATGCATAATTCACATTATTTCGTCTCTGAAACCTTGATCCTTCCAATGATGTTTAATATATGTGTATTGTTTTAGTATTTATGTTCTGAGACCAGTAGCTTTGCTAACATAGTGGTGTGTGTGCTTTTCTTTGTTTTGAGTGTTTTTTTTTTTTTTTGTTTGGTTGGTTTGTTTTTTTTTTTTTTTTGTTTTTTTTTTTTTTTTTTTTTTTTTTTTTTAATATCCAAGAGGAATTATGTTGATCAGTTCAGTTTTGCATATCATGGAAACTATTGTTCCCATTGGTGATACATGTAGACTTGATAAAGTGGCTGAAGTCTAAATAAGCAGAGCAGCTGAATTTCTGTTGCACTTGAAATCATGGTCCCTTTAGTTAAGGAATGGGATTTGCCGGATATGAGGATAGAGGACTTTGACATACATAGCTGTTAATCTGTCACCTTCCGTGAAAACTGCAATTTTTTTCTATTGAAAGTTTAAAACATAAAGCAGGAAAAAAACCAAACCAAGCCAGAAAACAAACCCAAATTAACACTTTACCAAACACAGTATTTTTGAATTTTCAAAATGGATTTCAGCTTTTTGAAATAATTTCTTTTATAAACACATACAAAATCCTGATTTGAAAAAGCACTCTTAGATATCGTTGGTGTGCTGGCACATTTAGAAAGTGCAAAATGAGAAAAAAAAAGAAAGGAATATCTTATAAAAGTATAAATGAGAAGTAAACCAAAACCAAACCACAGAACCGACATTTTAGAATTGTTTGTGGAATTGTATCCTGGCACTGCCTGATTGGAATAAATGAACCTCTCCTGGCCATTGACTCTCAATGTTTAGAAGCTGAATTCTGGAAGCATAGCATATATTAACTTTGGTACCTTTTTTTTTTTTGTGTGTGTATATATATATATATATATATATTTACAGGTCTTGGCAATATCTGAGAGACCTTGTTTTCATTTCTGGTCACCACCTCAGCAAACTAATCAATGAGGCATGAACTGCTATCTGCAGAGAAAGAAATGAAAAATAAACCAGAGATAATCCTTCAGTTAAAAGGTTATTCTGTGCGATAAAAGCTATTTTGTTAATTTATTTACTTACTGGTACTGTGAGATAAAGTGAGGGAACAATTAGGGAATTCCAGCTGAAAGGATTTAAAAGGGCAATGACGACTTAATATTTTAGGTTATTTGATTGACAGTATAGTTACAGAGCTTTTCTTAGAAAGGTTTTGGTGTGTCAAAATTGTTTGGTTCAGTTGCTATTTTTCTGGTATTAGTATGTTTCTATCAATCAGATCTTTATGCTTGCAAATGCTAGTCTTAAGCTATATTTTATTGGTACATGGTAATTAGTTAACCTAGGATAATAAGTTGTTTGTTTCTGTAAAGTAATAATTGTTACCATATTTTATCCATGTTTTTAATATTTTCATATTTCCCGGTATTCAAAATGCTCTAAGATGCATAAAAGATTTGTTGGCTTTGACCTTTATGTAATCTGGTAGAGCATATTTGTAATTTGAAGACTTACATATTATTCAATTTGGTTTATTGAAACTAATTAAAAATAATTTTGATATTCAGATAGTTCAGATAGTTACTTCTCAATATAAACTCCAAATGTAAGAAAATAATTAGCAAAATTTGTATATGTTGCAGTAATTTATTTTCTTCCTTAAACCAGAAAAAAAGCCCAAATCTTCCCAGTGTGCAAGTATGTATTTTGGGATGTAATTATATTCAGTTGCAAGCAATATTATAATAAAATTAATAATTTGCATACACATCTCTACCTATTCAGTGCTATTTTGAGAATCGGAGATACATAGGGTTATCTTTATTCCAGTCTGTCAGGAGGGTTTAATCTGTGCTTGGTAAAAAGTAACACAGTGAGCCGCCCCTTTCCCTGGAAGTGGAACAAGGCTTTATAGCATTGTGTAGATGCAGAATAATCCACCTGTAAGAGATTCAATCTGTAGTTCTTGATACTTTACAACTTCTGTCGTTTTACAGGTCTGAGGGCTATCATTGCCAAGAAATTTTCTGTTTCTTTTCTGGTTCCTCATCTTTTCTTCTGCATGAGAGCTAGTGTTTGCCTTTATGTTCTACTTGGAGGGCTGTTTTTCACTCCGCCATTCTCTTTCCCACTTCCACTGTCATGCAGCCCATTTTTTTTCCAGAACTGTGAAAATTCGTGCCTTTTTTTTTTCCCCTAGCTCAGGAACAGAAAATGTATGTTGCTTAATTCTATTCTCTCTAATTTCTTTTAAATTGTAGAGACATGGAGCAAGGTCTTGCAAGTTAAAAGCACTTTTTCCAAAGCTGGGTTGACTGTATCTTCTGTGAACTACCAATGGGTATGATACAATTCCCCCAAAAATATAATGGAGCTTTTCCTTTGATTATAAAGAAAAGGGCTCATGACCACTGTTGCTGGTGGCAGTGCAGTAACAACTCTGGAAGGATATCAAGCAAATCTTCTTTCATGCCAAATCCAGGCAGTGGAGAATCTAATAAATTCCTGTGCAGTCTTTGCTCCATGCTCCAAGACAGAGGCTCTTTCGTGATCTTGAGCTTGTACTTCCAAAGGAAGTTTTTCAGTTTTCCTTCTCTCTTCGCTCACTGCCTCCACCTCGTGGAATTGGTGTACTTGCCACACATTACCATTTTCCAAAGAAGGGATAAACGCGGAAGAGGAGGATCAGATGAGATAAGTTCGACTTGGCTAGTAGGAAATAGAAATGGATGGTCAAAAATCTGTCAAGTCAATTTAGAATTTCTGAAAAAAGGCGAAAAAATGGGCAACTGGAGGAAAAAGTGCTAAACCATGCTTAGAGGAAGAGAGTTAGTATAGATAAAGGCTGGGAAACTGCAATGAAACGGGTACCTTCCAACCTAGTAGTCACTCGCTGCATTTCATAAAGCATCACTTGTCACTCCTCCCTCCTTCATAAAGCATCTTTGTTTCCTATTTAAAATCTGTTGTTTTCATAGTATAATAATTCATATTGGCATCATTGTGTGTTAGGTGTTTTCCAAATACACTTAGACCAGAAGCTGTTCTGAAGGCCTGTTGTCTGATGTGTCCAGACAAACAGGCCACTAAAAGAAGATATTGCTGGTATGCTTGTATGCTCAAGATGCTAACATTTAATATTGCACAAATAAACTACCAAATTTGGGTCTCATTTTGGTAGCTTATGTTGTGCTTTGTGCAATACAGGATCGCTCCTATATGTTGTGACATTACTAGATGAAAATTCGTATGCATGTACAAAGTCGAGAAGCACAACAGTGTAAGTCTGATTTGACAGATATTTTCAGTGATGTGATTGCTGCTGCAGCTGAAAGGCAGCATCAGTTTTAACATGTTCTCATTCTTCAAGAAGTTCAAGTGAATATAACCCCCTCTTGGGCTAAAGTTTGCATTTTTCTTCTGCGCAGAGTGGGTACACACTGAACTTGACTGCAACCCAAAGAAAATTAAATTCCTATATGTAATTACTGTGAAGGATGTGGTACATGATCAGAGTATGTGTACTAAGTGCCTGCAGTCTTAAGTGGAGTGGTCACCACTTTCTTTAAAAACGTGGTTACAGAAAGAGAAGAAAGATGAGAATCGTGGAATGGTACAGGTTAGAAAAGACCCTTAAGATAATCAAGTCCAACCACAAGCAGCCAGAAATCCTCCTCTCAGGTGAATAGTCTTACTAATGTTACATTTATTTTTTTGTTTTTGTAGTTTAGTAGATTTCTCATTTTTTTCTTCAGCCTCAGTGTTACTATCCTGACCTGCCCATAGGATGATGAGTAGTTTTCTTTGTAACAAAGTGGAGTTGTATCTCTCTGCTTGGATTGAGAAAGTCTGTCTGTGTATTTCGCATTCTGGATAAGTAGTCTATACTTCAAGGTGTTGTATATGAGTTAGTGAGTGATTCTTTCTGAAGCAGCTGTGTTAAAGGTGAGAACTGTATCTGCCGAATAGGTGACTAGGGCTTCTATATACACTGTAGCCATAAACACATCCCAAAAGTGCTTTATGTCATCTTATTGCAGGTGACTTAAAATAGAAGGGGATGAATAGGGTTTGAAGGGTGTCTCTTGTTCTGTAGAGAAACATCATAAATTAATAACTCTAACTGGGTACTTCTGGAAAATTTGGGCTAGTTTAAATTAATATTTCCCCTTACAGCCTTTTTTGAACAAAAAAAAAAAAAAAATCAGTGCCTTAAAAGATTTTTTTGTGCAGTTACTAGAGGATGTTTTAATGAAACAATCACTATTTACAGACTGACTTCTTCATAACTTCAAAATATATTTTACTTTCTTTTTTCCTGGACACATAAGTCCAGAAGTGAGCTATTCAGGTTATAAAAGTGTGTGTTTGAAACATCATTACAGTCTTTTCAGAACTGATGGGAAATGGTGCCACATCTAATACATTATTTATCAAGCTACGATTGCAGGAATAACAAATATCTTAATTAGTGGAATTAATCAATTATGCCTTTATGCATTAGTTGCCCGTAGTCTTCTATAAGAACAAAAAAGTTTCTTCTGTTCTTCTACCTTTTAAAAATGTGGTTATCATGCTCTCCTTCTTTCAAACATTTAGAACAAAGTCCTGATAATTTAATTACATGCCTCATTCAAATGCAAGATCATATGAACCTGTAATGGCTCAAATCATCTGTTTACTAATAATTCATCCAGTAGTGCTTTTTTCTGAAGGGAGAAGGGAAGGGAGAACCTTATCTGCAATTTCACTTTGGTACAGTATTATAAAAGAATAACAATATAGTTGTACAGTCTGCCATTTAGTTCATGGTTTTTGGGTGCATTTAGGCTATTGAATTAATCTCAGTTTTAAACAATAGAATATAATACTTTAATAGCTTGCCTTTGCACTGGCTTTGTGGGATGATGAAATTAGTATTATAATGTACTGTGTATAGTTTCTGCTGAATGTGATTGCTTTAGCAGCAGTCAGTTTGATAGTATCAGTTTCCAGCTTGCATTGCTGGGTCAACATGGACCCAGGCCATTAAAAGAGAAAGGTTCAGGGAAAGTTCATTTCTATTGTTTTACCATGGTTACAAAACAGACAAAAAAGGAGAAATCCTGCATTTGTAACATATTGCTTCCTTGGGCCCTGAAGGTAGTATGATCGTTTTTTCATCTTAAATTGAACACAGAAATACAAACCTCCTCATTATCTGTAATGTAAACAAAGGAATATTTTCTGATCACTTTTAAAGTAAAACACAGATGTTCTGCATTGGCTGCTGATGTCATTAAACAAAATGTTTGTATTCGTTTAATTCGATCTTCCAAACTGTTAGCATTTAAATTTGTTGCTAGGTCAATAGAAAAATTAAAACTTCATACTGGTTGTTATAATACTGACTTCTGTTTACATAATTTTCGCGTTAATTAACTCACAGTAGGCCTGTTGAAATAAGTATGTTTGCTTTTTCTTTAAAATATAACCTGTTCATTGAAGAATTTTCTTTTTAGTATGGTTATAAAATAAAGAAACATTTCCATGAAAAAGTGTGATCTTAAATGTCATCATATGTATTTAACATTTATGGCAAAGTTGTAAACCACTTGTGAGGTACCATTGTGAAAGGGTTTGAGTGTTAAGATAAATTTGTTCATTACATATGTAAGAAAAAGAGAGAAAGCAGAAAGGAGTTTTCAGAGCATCAGTATGTTTTACCTGTGATCTGTTGAAGAAGGTTAATTCTCGAGCAATGGGTACTTCATATTGCTGAGCTATTGCATGAGTACACAATGAGTAAGTCGGGTAATGGGTGCAATATAGAATAAAATTTGCTATCTGTACTGATATAAAGAAATTCTGTAAACCAAACAATTTCTCATTTTCTGAATGGAAAGAGTTGCATGAAATCTGTCTGAGCTCTGAAGGCTGTGGCGCAGCATAATCTTCAACAACACATTTTTATTTGTAAAGGTCTTTATGTATAATTCCCATAAACCGCTTTCTGCATAAGTGAAGCTATTGGTAGATCTGACTGTTCCTTAATTCAAAGAGATAATGGCATTCAAGACAATGTTATGGAAACTAGCTTACAAGGATGAGTTGATACTTGTTATTTTACAGAGTTGCCTACCTCTATTGTTATTAAATGTGATCTCATTTAGAAAAACAAATTTTACAGTATGCTAAACGGGGCTAGGATGAATGTGTATTTCAACTGAAGATCTTTGGGACGCATGCAGATAATATTGTTGACATAGTATGTGCTATTAATCTTCCAAGATGGTGGTGCAAAACACATGCTCTTAGGGTCTGTCTACCCAAAGATGTTTACAGGAGAGGTATGTGGTCATTCAGAAGAGTCATCCCACTATAACATTGCTATTGACTGAATTGACATTTGAATCTTAACAATAATGTTGTCAAAGGAGGAAAAAAAAAAAAAGGAAAATACTTGATTGGTTGGAATATGTGAGAGCATAGAGTGCAAATGGGTGCTAAGTAAACTCTATAATCCTTTGTTTACCCTTGACTACACTTCTAGGTAAGATATACCTCAGCAAATGACATCTGTTTTTTCAGTTGACTGTGGCGCTCATTTTCTTTTTTAAATGGATGTGTTAATGTTACTGAGTCCACTAATCACCTGCCCTGCTAATTACCTGTAGGGATTGTAGTCTGTATGTACGCATACTACAGAGAGGTACACACACACATACGTTTTTGCATATAGAATCATACAGTTGTTTAGGTTGGAAAAGACCTTTAAGAACTTTGAATCCAACTGTTAAAATACCTCCAGGGATGGGGACTCAACCGCTTCCCTGGGTAGCCTGTTCCAATGCTTGACAACCTTTTTGGAGAAGGTATTTTTCCTAATATCCAGTCCAAGCCTCCTCTGGCAGTTTGAGGCCATTTCCTCTTGTTCTAGTGCTTCTTACTTGGAGAAGAGACTGACACCCACCTTACTACAACCTCCTTTCAGGTAGTTGTAGATTGTGATAAGGTCTCCCCTGGGACTCCTTTATTCCAGGCTAAATGCCCCCAGTTCCCTCAGCTGTTCCACATAAGACCCTTTATCAGCTTTGTTGCCTTACTTTGGCACATTCCAGCGCCTCAATGTCTTTCTTGTAGTGAGGGGCCGAGAACTGAACACAGTGTTCAAGGTGTGGCCTCACCAATTCCCGGTACTGAAGGACAATCACTGCCCTAGTCCTGTGGGCCACACTATTGCTGACACAAGCCAGGATGCCATTTGCCTTCTTGGCTACCTGGGCATGCTGCTGGCTCATATTCAGCTGGCTGTTGACCAACAGCCCAGGTCCTTTTCCACCAGGCAGCTTTCCAGCCGCTCTTCCCCAAGCCTGCGATGTTGCATGGGGTTGTTGTGACCCAAGTGCAGGACCTGGCACTGAACTTTGTTGAACCGCATGCAACTGGCCTTGGTGCATTGATACAGCCTTTTCAGCAGATCAGCAGTCCCACCCAGCTTGGTGCTGTCTGCAAACTCACTCGAGCCCCTCATCCAAATCATTGATAAGGATATTAAACAGAGCTGGCCCCAGTAATGAGCCTGGAGAAGCACCACCTGTGACTGGCCAACAGATTTGACTCCATTCACCACCACCCTTTGGGCTGGACTATCCAAGATTTTTACCCAGCAAACAGTACACTCATCTGAGCCATGGGCAGCTAGTTTCTTCAGGAGAAAGGTCTGAGAAACTGTCAAAGGCTTTTCTAAAGTCTAGGTAGACAACATCCACAGCCTTTCCTTAATCTGCTAGGCAGGACGCCTTGTAATAGAAGTAGATCGGGTTAGTCAAGCAGGACCTGCCATTTCTAAGTCCATGCTGACTGGGCCTGATCACCTGGTTGTACTGTATGTGCCACACGGTGCCTCTCAAGATGATCTGCTCCATAACCCTCCCCGGCATTGAAGTCTTGACTGGCAGGCCTGGAGTTCCTAGCGATCAGCCTTGTAGTTCTGTCATGATGGGCAGGCTGGAGATAGTCATCTTTCACTCTTTAGTACTTGGTGAAAGTGTTGCAGAAGCTACAGTTGACTTGTTAACATCCTGTGCTTTTCTCTAGCTCTCTTTAGTGATGCATAGTCTCACAACCCAGTGGGGGAGAAGATCACAATCAGTACTTACTAAGGATGATGAAATCTAGATTGATTCATCCTTTGCTTTAAAGTGCTTTGGGACCAGAGCACCTCTTGCCTTGGGAATATCAATCTGGAGACTCCTTTGTGTGAACACTGTGCCCCTTTATGGTCTACATATGTATGTATGTATATTTATATGTATGTATGCACACACACAAACATACCTCACATAACAGTTGATATGTGGGAGAGAATGTTTTTTCTGAGGACTAAATCTTTTAAGTTTTCTGTTCCACTTTCCAGAATCCTTCTGTGTATCTAAGCCTGTATACTTGGAATATATTGCTTAAAAATTGTGAAACTTCTATCTCTTTTAAAAGACAGTATAAACGAGAAAGGATCATTTAAATATATATTGCCACTTTATTCAATTCTATTAAAACTGAATATATCTGATATCCAGGTCAAAATTTAGAGAATGATAATTGTTTGTGACAAGATGCGTCTAATCTGCCATTTTATTGCAGTTACCTTCTTTCTCAAGTAATGTTGAACTTATAGAGAAAATGCATGAGCTCAGTGCCCAGTTCAAGAACAAGTGTGCTTTTGTATAAGAAGGGTATAAAGTCGTGAAGGCATCACTCTGACCTTCAGCCAAGCATGTAACCAAGCAAGTTTCTGATAAGAATAATGTCTAATTTGATTCCTGTTCTCCAAAATTAATAGTCTTTTGCTGGTTATTTTTTTTCCCGAAGAACTTGATCTGTTACCACAGGAAAAAAGCGCAGTTCTGCCAGAACTTCCTATTAACAGCATGGAAAGCATGTGGTTTGGTTGATTAGGTGTTTCTTTGGTATCGTATTTAGTACTGAAGTGAAGCTTGAAACTGCAAAACCTAATATGAAGTCTCAAGCAAGCAGATACTATCCTAGGGAAAGCATTTGCATTGATGAAAATATCGCACTGAACCATGATGCCTTGAGCAGTGTTTACAGCATCTAATATTCAGAGAACCCCAGCTAGACCAAAATCAGAAGAAAAAACTTTCGCATTAATTTATTTGATGATTTCGGATTATTTTTCATTTCCAAGCCTTTAAGTCAGGTTTTGAAGCTAAAGCTTTCAGAAAAGTAGAAAATACGAACAATCAAAATATAGTTGTGAATTGGCACCTGCTTTAACTCTTGTCTAGCTTGACTGGCATGGAAAGAAAATCTTTTTTGTAATTATTAAGATTAATTTGTATTTCATTATCATCTTAACAGTCAGGATTTGAGCTTATTATGCTGCAGGCTTTAAGGACAGAGCCAAAAGATAGTTCTGTATGCATGTTATATATGGAGTTGTTCCAGGAACAGAGCATGACAGTCAAACAATATGGATGTATATATTGGCCAGCTGTAGTATGTTCCAGAAGAGCGTGCTGCAAGTCTTTGGTGCCATTTTGACCATCTTGGAAGTCATACTCCTATAATAGAATTCTCTTACATGAAATTCTGCTCTATGTGTTCTATGCTGCTGAAGATGTGAAGTTCATAAAAGGAAGGATGTTGATTTAATTCAACATGAGAATATAAGCATGGGAGGTAAAGGGGCTAGAGCATGTGTAAGTTTTCCAGTCACAGAGTAAGTGCAGAGCAGATCCGTAATTAGGTACATTGAAGTACATATTAAAATAAACTTCTCAATAATTGATTTATGAATTTCTATAAAATGGGTCCTTTGATATCTTTGATATCTTTCTATGCAGCTCTGTTATTTAAAGATTGCAAATGGAATGACCAATATTACAAATAATTATGAATAATAATAAAAAAAACTTATCAAAAGTAGATACATTTGTCAACTCTGTTATCTAGAAACGTACTACTTAACATAAATGACTGATTGTCTTTTCAGAGTTTCCCTAGGATAACACGTTAGTAGCAGACTGTTATTTCTGATAAGCAAACTTTACCTCAGATAGTTACAGGACAGCTTTGAGCACTGGCTGTGTTTCAGGCCTTCAAATAACATACTGACAAACACTAAGGTTTGCAGTGATACAGCACTTGATGCAGCTTGATAGGACTGCACTGAATGACTTTTAAGTTGTTGAAAGGATAACAGATAGAAGTGCCTTTGGTTGCATCACTGCAGTATTTCCACTTGGACTAATAGTACTGTCTTTCTTATTTTTTCTTTCTTCTTTTTTTTTTTTTTTCTTTAGGACTTGGGAGTCTTGGATTAGTATTCTGTATTATCCAAATTATTCTGGTTGTACTGTTTAGGAGGGGAAACTGCTGCTATTCATATGGTTATGGATGTTGCTCTGCAAAGAAAATGGGAGGTTGGATTTGAGTGGTTGTTTCTGTTCCTTGCCTTGCACAAGGGAAATATAATACAAGGCTGCATCTAGACTTCCAAAGTTGGAACACTATAATGCACCTGGGATTTTAATTTCACAAAAAGATTTTGTGGGACCGGGTACACAGTCAGGGGTTTTCCTGGAATGTACCATAATTTACTTTTTTCAGTATGAGTTTGTATTTTGCTGTGTTTTGGAATTTCAGCTGGAGTATACACGAGGATTTACTATTTAAAGAGTATTTACAAGGGCAATCACCTCTCTTGTATCTCTTGGTCCATGTGGGGTTTAAGTGATAACCATTGTGCTGGGGGTTGCACAAACTCATTGCTATGTTGATAGCTGGTTTCTGTCCCAGACAATTTGTTGAATGGCATCTGAATGACTGAAATGAAAGTAATGCTGCACATACTCTGTAACTTGTAGTTACTAGTATCAGAACTGTAGTCAGTCAGAGAGTAGACTTGTTTCATCAGTGTTGCTTGCACAGTGCCACCCAACATAAATGTCTCACTGTCACCCTAGATACTGCCTGCTCAAAGAAGTCTGCAATTTTTAATGCTAAGCACTCGTCTAGTAGATTTATTTGTAGATATGTGGTTATACATATGTACAGATACAAGCCACTGTATTTAAAGGTTTAAATTCTAGATTTTAATGAATACTGCATTGGGACCATCAATCTGTGTTGCATCAGCTGTTCAGTTATAGCTGTACAGACTAACGGGGAGTCTTTTCAGTATTTCATATCAGCACAGTTACTCTCAAACGTACAATAAAAGTCACTTTCAAGCTTTTATTTAGGTGGTTCCAGCAATTCGTTGGAAGTGTACAGTTAATGAGTGTGGGTTCTCAGAATTAAAAATAAGGTGAATAAAGGGCAGTGAACATTAACCACAGTCTCTGTCAGAAGCTAGAATAAAATTTCATTTTGAGTATAAATAGTTTTTTAAAGGGCAAAGGGTTTAAGATATAGGCAGCTTCATTAAAAAGGTGACAGTTCACTTGTTTCAGCATTTCATGCAAAGAATTGTGGCCAATTAAGTGAAGAGTGCATTCATATATTCCAGTGGATACACTTATATGATAGAACTCCATTATTAACTGTTATGAGTAAGAATAGCATATTAATTAACAAACTGCCAGGAGAGCCAGAATATTTGCACAAGATAATTACCTGGACTAATACTTTTTTGGGGTTTTTTTGGTTGGTTGGGTTTGGGTTTTTTTTTTGTTTGGGTTTTTTTTTTGTTTTATTTTGTTCTGTTTTCTTATTTGAGCTTAAATAAGCACTGAAATGTTTATGTATCTTAAATTTAGTAAAAGTGGTAATGAACACCAGCTCTGTGACCCCTTGAGCAATGGTGGGCATGTTTATCAGGTAGGCTTTTTTACCTTGTATTTCTGTTCTGTTTTTTTTTGTTTTAGATGGCTGTCATAATGGCAGCTGTTGCCCAGTGTGTCGTGCTGGAAAACAAGTCAGATATTATTTTTCTAAATGAGTTAAATAAAAATTTCTTAAAGAATACTCACTTATGTATGTGTGGTTATGTATGTGTTCAAAAGAGAAGTGTGTTATTGTATGCCTAATTCTGCTTTGAGTATAAGTGGTTATTTGTACGTGTAATTATCTGATTTATGTTCACAAATTCGTAATTACATGTACAAGTTATATGCAGAGATGAATGCAGATGGTTGGAAAACAAGCCTTGAAGCAGGACTGTTCATTCCAACTAAAGTTCATACATTGAAATCTTTGTTTCAGGCCATATGCAGACTCTAACAGACATAACCGCATAAGTTACACTTGCTTGACATGAGGAGTCATCTCAGCAAGTTGAAACTTCTTTTGGAAAATGAAAGCTTAAGATTCTTTTTGATTGTGTCATTTGGATCAAACCTGCCTTTTTGACCTATTAGCTCCATGCTTGACATTTTTATAATATACATAGTAGATGTTTTGAGAGAATGTTTTTAGAATTAAAAGCTTAAGATGAAAACAGTTTAGGAAAAAAATAGGCTTTGCATCTGTTATCGTTTGGGGTTTCATGTGGGTGAATAACACTGTTAGAAGGAATAATTTAGCTTGCATATTTAAATTATAGGTGTGGTTTCTGCTGTAAGTTTGAGTGATATGAGAAAGGCATCTATTATAACTTGACAGAAAGAGCCTTTGTGGGAAGTGTGTGGTTTAGGTCACTGCTTTTTGTAGGTTTTTTTGTAGTTGCAGGAATTATTCTAAAAAGAAAGCAGTGTAAATAGAGGAAATAAATATTATTTTGCAAGGTTTTATGGTTGTTATTTCCAGTCTCCCTAAAAAAAATTCTTTGGGATTCCAGTGCTGAGATTTCTGTACTGCTGTTGGATAGTACAAGTACACTTTCTTCTGCAATGTTTATAGCAAGTAAAAATCTGTCACTATGGTCGCATGTGTTCCGTTTAATAATTGCATTTCTTTGTTTATTCAGACTTATTTTCTACTCTAGCTTGTGTAGCTGTTGTCATCAGAGGCTTGTGTTTCAGTTATTACATAGTCATGAAAGCCAACATACTTAAGTGTTTTAAGAACTTTCAGGCAGATCTAGTGTTTCAGCTAATTAGATGAAGCAGTGAACTTTTTTGGCTTAATTTACTTCTGACATCATAATTCTGCCACCCAACAGAATTAGTTTAATTTCTTATCTGTTTTTGCCTTTCCAGTAGACAACTTGCAGATTTCAATTTCATTAACAGTCACAATTCAATAATATTTTAAACTTATGTACAATCACAGCTGTATTCAAATCTGATGCTGTAATTTACTCCTGTAACAGTGGGATTTCTAAGCGGTTTTATTTCCTTTCTTGACCTTCAGGTCACTCATGTATTCAAGTAGTAAGGTCAGTCAGGTAGAATCTATTTCTTAGATTCTTTCATTGTGTTTGTAGTGGAACTTCAGCTGTCAAGTGAGAGCTGCAGGTGTTGCTATAATATATATTCTACATATTATTGTGCTCTTGTACCTTCTATTTTGAACTCTTGAATGAAGAGTGTTCCTGATCTTGTTAAAAAGCCTGGTGATTTGGGCAGTAGTGCTGAGGAAGATGGTAGTGACATGATGATTACATGACTGATTTGTTAGGAAAAGAATTAATTCAACAAGGTCTTCTCTACCCCTCAAAAAAGACTTAGGATCCTAGTACTAACCAGCGCTTGTGTATTACTGTGGTTAAGATGGCTTTGGAATGGGGTACGGAGTGTAATATATTTTGTTCCATTTAACTTAATTATTTGGACCACTGATAAGCTGATACTGCATTTCTGACCAAATATCACTTTTTGGCCATTTTGGTTCAAAAATAGCAGTACAGTGTTCTGTTACTGAAATGCAGTAATATTTTATTAGCATTTTTTCTCCACTACTCAATTCTGTAACATGCTGTAATTCTTTTGATCATTAATGTACTTGTTTGTGAAGATTTTTAACCAGATCTTTGTATTTATTTTTATCAGCACTGTTTGCTGTCTCAGTAAGTCCTTCTAATATATCATGAGTTCAGGACTAATTATTGCGTGAGAACATTTTCTGCTTAACTGCGAGAAGAAAAATAAATTTAAGGTAATTGCACTGAGAGTTTTATTGTTTCGTACAACTGCTGCAAGTAAAAAGGACATGGTGTGATTTCTAACGTTTGTTTTAGTAACTGCCAAAATAGATATATGCCCAGTCTTGGAATTGCATTCTTTCACTTTGTTTTTGAGTGGGAGTAGAAGGGGAAAACTTAATATAGTAAACTGTAAGGTTTAGATCAATGTACTTTGTCATTTTTGTGCCTTTAAAGTGTTAGTTCAGTGCATTACAAATATTTATGAAGGTTACCTTTGGCAAGCATTTTCCAACTAAAGGAA
Source organism: Psilopsiagon aymara (assembly GCA_024733675.1). NCBI lineage: Eukaryota > Metazoa > Chordata > Aves > Psittaciformes > Psittacidae > Psilopsiagon > Psilopsiagon aymara. Next base: position 26,820 of record JANRGW010006202.1, read on the forward strand.
TTAAATTACACAAAAGGTTTAGTCAGGCTTTTTGAACCTTATTTTTCAAAATTGACACGCCGTTGGCTCAAGTCTTATTAGTGTGGAGACTGCACGTGTGACACTGATCAGCATGGAAGCTAAAACCAGAAATACTATGTGTACCATGTGAGAAAAGTCCACTGTCTTTGGTTGCAGGTTGTCTCAGGGCATCCCTGGCTTTGCATTAGGTCAGCAAGTAGCCTCAGTCTGTGACATCCTGTTCCCTTTTGCAGTGGTTGTCTTAACAGTGATCACAATAATAACCACTTCCAGTGGTGGTTCACCTAAATTTCATTCAACTGGCTTCTTTGAGGTCAAAAATACTGCATCAGGCTTTGAAGCACTGAGGGGAGGTAGAACTGAGAAATAAAGCCTGGGTTTTCAATATATACCTAAATGAGGTGCATAAATGCTGATGTAGCTGAAATTGATATTGATATTCAAAGCTGTTCTAAGCAGTTCTAAGAACATAAAAAATACATTAAGTAAATACGCCAAATGTTTGTTACAGATTTGCTGCCTATCACCTCCAGAGTGTAACTCTCCCTGCCACCCTCCAGTATTACTGATTATAAAACTGCCTGGCCAGTGGCAGCTTCATTGCATCATGTTTGCTCAGTTTCAAATTAGGGCAATATTTCTGTGTTCTAACTTCTTCACAGACAAGGTTAAAAATAAACATATATGTGGAAAACCATCCCTGAAAATAATTAGTTTGGGCTAGAAAGGCTGTTTGACATCTTTCAACTGGTCAGAGTTGCCATTTTCTTTGGGAGTACTTCATGTATGGAATAAAATTTTAAAGAGTGAAACTTTGTCTACAGTTAATTTTGCACAATTATTCCTCAAATAAGAAAGATAAATCATATAATTATCTCAACTTTGTTGCACACTCTTTTCATTTTATAGTAAATGTTTTGCCATGAAATCAGTTATCTGTAAAGTGCTAGTAGCACACTCTGAGAGGTATATATGACTCATGAAGAATTTCAGCAGTTTTGGAGCCAATACCTTTCTTGGTGCTAGAATTCTAACAGAAGTCAGTGGGAGGTCTAGGTGTCTAAGGCTTTCAGGGATAAGACCCTAAATTTTAAACTTAATGTCTGTCTCTTGGTCGATAGTGAAAAGAGATGAATAAAAATCCACTTACCTTTAAATTCTGTAGATAAACTCATGCCTATTCTCACTTCACCTCTTTCCATGTTATTGTACAGGACCACATCTGCTGATTATGTCTGTTTCCATTATCAGAGAGATTTCTAGAAGCAAGCTCATACTTAGATAACACAGTTAGAGGTGTATGAAACTTTAAAAGTATAATCAAAGCACAACATTTTAGCTGATAAGAACTCCTGATTCTTCCATTTTTTAAAATTTAATTCAGCTGTCTGTTGTCTAGATTCAGTAACATAGGAAGGATGCAAGACTAATATATGTTGATCGAAAGACCAAGAAAAAAATACTTTGGAAAAGTTGTATTTTAGGGCAGTATACTGCCAGTTATTTTTCATGTTTTGTACGTTTTGTGCCAGTCACAGTGTGGAAGACATACACATGCTTTCCTTCAAAGCTGAAAATCCTAGAGCTGTAGTATTCCTAGAAGTATTTGTGAAAGTTGAAGAGGTGAAGCACAAATCTGGCCACAAATTGATGGATTTATTTTTCAGTGATTCTAGAAAGTGTTCTGAATATCTAATAGCTGTTGCTAATGAAGAAAATATTTCCCTCCCTTCTTTAGAATTTCAGCATTCACCAGTCGGCACATTTGGTTTCCCTATTGCATAATGGTATATTGTAACTGTAAATCATGGTAGCTGTCTAAAAAACATAAAGCTCAGTTGCCTGTGGGAATGTCTTCTAAGCCCTGAAGAAAGTCAGCACGTTTTGATACAAAGCTTACAGAAACCTATATAAAGCAACCAAATTTTGAGGGAGCAAAATGCATTTAGGTGCTCCACTTCGAAAACAGAGGACTAATAATATGGGGTCCTGTAGGAAGCTTTCTTTTGTTTTGCATCGTATGTTAAGATATCTCATGTATGAAAACTTCAGTTTTAAAGGGGAAAATATCTAACTTCTGTATTTATATTTCTAAAAGTAGAGAGAGTATCAACATTTCTGTGGCATATCACTTTTAATGGGTAGAAGAGGAACTGGTACATTCTCTTTCACTTTTCCTCAGCTCCTTAGAACAGTTAATCATTGTGGTTTCCTTGAATCTTTGTTGAAATTGCTGAATTGCTGCTCTCTCTAATTAATCTTCAAAGAATGAAACAGTAGAGATGATGACCAGCTATGTCTTCCAGATACAGGTCTGTTTCTTCTAGTGTCTTCTTGCACAGTCTCAAAAGACTCCTTGATTTCTCAGTACTATGACCCCAGGTATTCACAAGACTTATATTGTTTTCTTGTGTTTTGTCGCTCTAGCCTGTGTATTTTAGCTCTAAAGAAATCGGAACGGCAGTCATTTTCAAAATCAAAATGGGTCTCCTTCGACTAGTTTACCCATTGAGATAATTAGTGTTACCTTAAGGAGTCAAATGGCTCTTCAGGAGAATCAGTGTTGCCTTCCAAAGACTTTTTTTTACATAGAAGACAAAACCTTGTGATATCTTTTACATCTCAATAAGCGCTTACATATAAAATATAAATTTGAGTAAAAAAATTATTATCAGCAGTTCTTAAATCAAGATTTTTGTGTTTCCATGGCATCAACTAGAAGAATAACGTATATTGCTCTAGTGCTTAAATATATCTATCTTTTGCATAACAAATTAACTCGTGGCTTTTTAATTATTTTTTTTTTTTTTTATACTGGAAACAAATCTACATCTGATGCAAAATAGGAATGTGAGTACTTTGAAGGAGGATCTTATGTTGAAATGAAAGTCAGCATGTCCTGATGTAAAAATAAATAGATCTTTACACAAGTTTAGGAAAAATACCAACAAAATGATTCAATAAGCTGTTTTTATAATCTGTTTATGATAGTTAAACACATTTGCTATGCTTTTAATGTTTTTTTTAAGAGTTTATCATAAGGCTATAAATGCTAATGAACTACAAAACAATATGGAAGTTTTCAAGTAGAATCAAAGTTACTGTTTTTTGAAGTAATTTTTACAAACCATTTATTCCGTAACTCTAATAATGATTCATAAAAAATTCTTGCAATTCACATAGTTTGAAAGCAGATCTTATAAGATGGTAGTATTTCAAGTTTGGAATTTGGTTAATGAAACAAGTACATAACCAAAATAAAAAAAAATGAGACCATTATTGTTACTTAATCAGTTATTGGGGACAGTCAAATTTACTAATTTTAATTGTGTATTGCATAGTCTGCCATGACTCTAAATCAGAGCTTCCAGACCTTAAGAAGTAATTCTTAATGCATCTTAATGTGTTTTTTTTTCTGCCTTGTTATAAGGAACAAACATTTCTTAAATACATAAATGCTATTTTATACTAAACTGGAATTAATGCTTTGTCTCTTAAAAAGTATATCCGAATGAAAGAGCTTTAATTCTCAGAAATTTCACTTAAATATTCTTAGTTGGAATTGGGAGTTTAGGACTTCGTGAAATGCCTTTCTTAATAGAGTTTGGGATAAATCGTGGGGTAGAGTTAGGATACTGGGCTTTTTTATGGTTTTAAGGATGACAGGCCTTTTGTATACAGCAGTGTGATCAACTTGATCAAGTTGAGAAGGCAGCCAAAGAGTTTTGCCTTGGATATTTCAGTGTCACTTCGCAATTTTGTTCCATGGGTATCTTCTCTTAGGCTTTGAAAAGGGGTGGTTTTATTCCTTAAAAATTAAAGAGAAAAGCATTCAGGCTTCGCCATGGTTATATTTGGTAGAAAGCATCAAAAAGAGTCTTTGCAGGCATGAACTTCTTGAACTTCTAAGACTTGGAAGCCATTGGTAGGTTGTTCATTATGCTGTGGCACCCCGTTCATGGCTTTTGTGCTGTTGTCAGGCCTTTGCATACTCTCATCAGTGATTTGAGAACAGTGGATCATCATAGGTATTTAAATTAAGGCATTAAAATTTTCTTACATTGTGACTTTTTTTGGTGGGTGAATATATTTGAAACACTCCATTTAAATCAGCTAATTTTTGGCTATAATGTTTTTATCAGTTTTATATGTATTCATGGTATGTTTATTTTTATTGTAAATCACAAAAGAAATTTCAGAGAAAAAATGAAGATGCTGAATTTGGTTCTATGACCTGGAATAAGACAATATAATTTCTCTGCAACTGTTTTTCTTGCAGTTGTAAACATATGACACTTCTGTTTGTTGTAAAGAAAGTCAAAAATCCCAAACCAATCAAAGAAATTATCAAGCTTATAATTTTAATAATGACCTTAGCTCAGGACATTAAGTTGGGAATTAATGATCAGTTAAGGTTAATGACTGAATGCCTTGAGTCATTAAATTCCAAGAAAATGCCCTGTACTCGTTTTTGTTCTATTGAAGGTAGGTTATAGAAGTTCCAAAAAAGGTATTTCCAAACACTGGGGGAATGAATAGAAACAAAAACCAGAGGTATTTTAGTGTCTGCCTCCTTCTGCAGCTTCAGCATAGCTGAAAATCTCATATCTTTATTAGAGTTTTGTAAGTAAGTGTGAGGACTTAATGAGCAAAATCTTCCAGAGCCACCTTTCTTTCTCTTTTTGAAACAAATTAAGAACCTCAAATGTTTGGCAAAGCGGAGGTTAACACTGCAGTGCTAAGGCTGAACTTCGCCTTTTTCTGTGAAGTTACTCCACAATGTCCTTTAAATAAGCAGTTATATGATACTGTAGTAGTACAGTGTTGTGATCTGTACATAAGAATACAAGCCTTTGGATACGTGTTGTACGTAGCAGGTACATATTTGCATGTAAGTGGGTAATAAGTATTTTCATTGTAATCCGTATCTAATTTGTATGCCTCTTCCACAGTCCAGGAGATGGAAAGTTGTGTATGTGAGCATTTAGCAGACAAGGAGTGCTTAAATGTGAAGCACTTTATTTTTCCATACTGTGCAGATGTAAGCTTAATAATAACCTACAAATAATTCTGAGTCCTTTCTGACATAAAGTAGTATATTTAAAGTGAGGTGTCTTAGTGAGATTTTCACTTTAAATAGAATAAGGGTTAAATGATAACTTGACTTATCTTTTAAATGACAAAAAATAAAGAAATTGCAAGACCTTTTCACACATTAGATATGTATTGTCATTTATCATCTAGATATCAGGCTAGCAGTGCGAAGTAATAAAACATATCATCGAAAAATGTGCTATAGGTCTGAATCACTCTTTCATTCCACCTCCCAGCTAACTGTAGTATTAAATCAAACAAGCAGAACATTTCCTTAGGCAGCCATTGCCTTTTAATTTCCTGAAGAACCTTAAAATATCATTCATTACAAGTACTACACATATTTGGTTTTTAAAAGTCTCATAAATCAATACCAGGCTGACTGTAATAATTATTACAAGTTAGTGCATAATTTTCGTGCTGAAGGCTGCATGCAGAACTTTAGCATATGCAAACGAGGCAATTCAAACTGTGTATAGATATTAATATGAAGAAGCAGGTAACGAGGTGCAGGCTATGAATTATGCATCAAGAGCACTGATCTTCAATGAGGAAAATGAATTCAGCATGTAATCTAATTAGTGATGGAAGTCTATTACATCTAACTGCAAAAGCAACCGTCCTTGAAACAAATTTATTTACAGTCCATGTTACCACTTGAAACAACTTTGAAATGATGTGTAAGACAGCAGCTTAATTGTAAAAATTTTTTTGTTTATTTGTTTCAGTTCTAGACCTGGAAGGCCTCCTAAGAGGACTCAAAGTGTCACCTCCCCAGAGAATTCTCATATCATGCCACATTCTGTCCCAGGCCTAATGTCTCCTGGAATCATCCCGCCAACAGGTAGGATTGCTAGAAGCACCTTCACATGGACAATCTTTTGAATTCGTGGCATACATCCACTTGTTACTAAATTAAGTGTAGGAAATCAGCACCCAAATGTCACAAAGGAGTTCCCATAATGTAATATTATTGCTACGTAAATGCATTATATGTAATGGAAATTTTGGCAGCTCAGTACTTTAAAATACAAATAACCAAGCAGATAATAATAATTTATAATTTTTCCACCGTTCTTTTTCTTTATAAACAAAAAGCATTCAGAGCATGACTTTCTTATCATTAGACAATAATCTCCCTATTCATTTTTAATAGGTTGGTTATCTTCTGATTTTGTGCTGCTTTGCTTGATTAGATAATGTCATCATGAATATAGTTGCCCGAAGAAACTGAGTTAGTTAAAATAACTCCATGCTGCACACAGGTTTTTCTTAATTTTTCATCCTGAAATTCTATTTTGATATGTCTCCTGAGGCCTTATACTAATGTAAAGTTCTATAACAATCTGCTTCTTATACTACTGTTTTCCTTTGAAAATTGCTGCAGCATCTCCAAGCAGTGACGTGTGTTTAGATATAGTTAAGAAAGGATGTAGATGAACAGAGCCGCCTGAAGACAGAAGCACCCAACTGTCAAGCTGTTGATGTCAGTGTCATATTTTCTCTCTTTGTGCTACAGAGGAGTTAAATTTTCCCACTTGCTTCAGCAAAGCTCACCTGAGCTTCCACTTCTCCCTGCTTGCTTGCATGGCTCAGACTCAAGAACTGATTTTTATTAAGCAAAGATAATAAACCAGACAGATACAAATAGAGAGGATGATTACTGGGTCTTGGATATTGGATAGATGGGTGAATGTTTGAGTGCATGCCCATGATCACAGGTCTATTTAAGAATGAGTGTGATCTTGGCATGGTTTTGGTCATAGCTGACTAAAAATATGCACAGTTCAGGAAATACCATATGCCAGAAACTGTTGGCAGTGTGGATGCAAGTGTCTTGTCTGGAAAAGGGAAGAAAATGAAGGGAGTTTAGTTCTCTGAACAAAAGTGGGGCCATGCCAATTTGCCTTAGGGCTCAAGAACTGCTTTACAATAGTGAGATAAGACACATAGCCAGAAATAATTTGTTAGAAATTAACAGTTTTTCAAAAGGCTAAAGATCAGGAAGAGTGACAAAAGTAAGAGAAGTCAGATGGGTTAGTAAAGAGAGAGTTATAAAGTAAGTAGAGGGAAGGAGGGATGACACTGAGAATGCAGTCAGGCACAGGAGGGTGTCAGGCAATAGGACTCACCATGGTAGTCTGGGCCATTGTGACCAGCAAAAAAATGAATTTGTTTTGAAATATCTTACACAGTAGTATTTACAGGATAACATCTAGTGAAGGAGATGGAGTTGATGCAGAGTGAATGCAACATGAGCATAATAGGGTCTATGTGGGAAAAGAACAGAAGTTTTTATAGGGTACAAGCATTTGAGTTCATGAGGGAGAGATCAAAAATTGCAGAGGCAAAGAGAAATTATTTGGGGGAAGTCAGACAAGAAAATATCAAAGAAAAAATGCAGGTGACAAGTATAAAGGAGATGACGAAAGAAATCGGAGACAAATAAGCAGGCCAAAAAGCGGATGACAGGAAAAAGACCCTTGTCAGCAGTATCATTTGGGATTTTGTTTTACAGTTAATATGTAAGAGCAGATCACCTCTTGACATAATATTTTCTCAGGATTTTTTTGCAATTCTTTTTTACTCTAAGAAAGCAGCTGAAAACCACAACTAATGCCTGAAGTATCCAGTTCCTCTCTAGTCCTTTAAAGGTGGTCATAACAAGTTAATGATAAAATACATAGTACTGAAAACACAGATCCAGTTTCTTAGAATATCAGCTCACAAAACCAGATGTAGGTCTTTTTAAAATGATAATTAAAAAATCCCTCAGAAATCAAACCAATTCAAAATTAAAGGAAATAGGCATATGTAAGATTATAATTCATCAAATCCTTTTAGGATGGTGGTGCTTTGTGAGTCTCTTGCAGAAGAGGAAAGATTTAAATGAAATTGCCATTAAGTTTGAACTGGTTTCACATTACATGGCTTACCACAAGAAAAAGAGTGAGCATGATTTTTTTCCCATTGTGGTGATGTTGAGTCTCAAAACAGCTCAAAAAATGTAAACATTGACACTGTTCGAAACACGCTCTGGGGTATAGTGTTCCACAGAGTATGGCTCAGCAAAGGTAAGGAGCAGCATTACATGACTGTCATTCCAGCATTTTATAGACAGGCAAGCATAAAAATAGGCTTAAAAATTGTGTGTGTTTGAAACAATGAATAGTGCATCTGCATTGTGAGTAAGAGTGAAAACTACTGTAAGAGCCTTACCAAGAAAGAACTGTTATAACTGCAATAGATGACATAGGTGCTGTTATGTTCTACCATGTTAGTTGATACTAGAAAAATTCTTGCCACTGCAAACATTTTCCTCCATTTTTTCATTGTACACTTGTAGAACCACAGAACAGTTTGGGTTGGCAGGCATCACTGGATATCATCTGGTCCAGCCTCCCTGGTTCAAAGTAGGGTCATTGTTGGTTGTTCAGGAGGTTGTTCAGGCCTGCATGCAGTTAGAGTTTGAGTATCTTCAAGAATGGAGACTCCACAGCATCTCTTTTCAACTTGTTCCAGTGGTTGACTACTCTTGAAATAAAATATTTTTTCCTACTTTTCAGTGAATTTCATGTGTTTCAATTTTTGTCTGTTGGCCAACACTGGAAAGTCTAGCTCCATCTTTACTCAGTCCCCATCAGGTACTTGTACATATCAATAAGATTTCCCCCCTCCCCCCCCATGTTTTTCCAGGTGGAACAGTCCCAGTTCTCTGAGCCTCTCTTCCTATGTCAGGTGTTCCAACCCCTTAATCATCTTTGTGGATGTAAGATGGCTCTCTGAGAAGTTTATGATGTTTGAATTTCCTGCTTGGATCCAGCTCTAAGCACAAAAAAATCTAAGCACAAACGTGCTCTCACCCTTCCTTCTCTCTCTTTTTTTGGTACCAAATTGTTCTTTTTAAGCTTTCTGATTGATTTAATAATCTGAGTATAATAACTAACTTTTCTCCCTGCCTACAAAAGAGTATAAGTGATCACACAAACAATTATGTGCCATTTAATGCTCTTTAAGTATCAGAGATCTGCAATTACCAGGTATATCTGAGATATACAATGCTATGAATTAACATAGTGAAAATCTTCCTCTTTCTGAATTCTGCCATATACTACAGAAATACACATTTGAAGGTGGAAACCGAGCTTTCTAAAGGGGCTGGTTCTGCATGCATTGTTTATGTGTGCAAATAATATTGGTACAAAACTGTATGCTGAGACTTCTCATGTAATGTCATGATCGTATGTTTCTGTAGGAGGCCAAGTGAAGGAACCCTTAAAAATCTACTGTTACTGGTCCAATCTGAAAACCCATGCAGAGAATCTCACATCATCACTTAGAATGAATTTGCTTTAGAGAGCCTGAATTTTGGGGAGCATAAATTGAGGAAGTGAGGATCACCTCTTGGGTGATACTTTGTCCATTTTATCAGAAGATTCATAAATGCTACCCACAGTTGCTGGTCTGTCCACTGTCTTTCATCAGCGTGAATTTACAGAATGTTCCAAAGTTTAGAAATGACTGGTCAGCTGACAGAAGACAGTCTTACGTTTATTAAAATAAATGTAGGACCCTTGAAGGTGTGACAAAATGAGGAAAGTGTAGCGGCAGGAAATGAAGAGCTTCCTGAATTGTCCAGAGTGTTAAAGTCTGTCTGTGTTACAAATGATGTAGTCAGAAGAAAGAAGAGTTTGGTGTAGGTTCAGACAGGTGTACTGACTTTTTAGGCTTATCTGGATAAGCTTTTGAAGCCCTTCCAAAACTAGATGGCACATTTTACTTAACTTTGAGCTGCAGTTCTCTGTGTATTGCAGATCTTTTCTTGGTTAATGTGCTTAGAAGGCTTCAGAAGTTGTCTAAAGTTGAAACGGTAGACAGCTGTGTTTAATCAGAAAAGCAGTGCTATATAATTCCTGAGTAGAGTGTATGATACACATTGTGCTCTGTATTTTGTCTGTAGTTTCTATATAATGTATAAAATTATGCTTCCATTATTTTTCACACATCCTTTGAAAAACAATTCACTTTTATTCTTTTGGTAATTATTCTTAAGTATTTTGAGGTTTGAAACTGTTTTATAAAGGTCCTAACATATTTCTTCTGCAGCTTGTCCTGCCGAGCCTGTAAGCTACAGGCAATGAAACAAACTGCAAAACTCTTATTTCAGGAGCTGCAACTTTCTCTCAAAGATAAAATGTGAATATAAAGTGCTTTTTGAAATCACTTTTGCAGGGCATAAGAATGCTACTTTGTTTATGTATATATTTATATATATATAGATGTATCTTGGTCAATTAAAAAAAGGAATTTCAAAGCACCTTACCTGTTGAATTTAATACATTATTTTTATGTTAAATTAAACTCGGTAATTGTTGTTGCGGTTATTACTATTTTGAACAGACTTGCTTTGCAATAGGTACTTCTGGCCATCTATTCCATATTTGATACCAGACTCATCTTTTCTAGTGTAAAGATACTAAGCTTCTTCTGAAATGTTTCATATGTATGAATTCTAACTACTTTCCTGTATTAAAGTCCTGTTCAGTTTTCTTTTCTTTTGTGATAATCTGAAGATGTAATTTCTGATTTCATCCTTATTTTCTGTGTTACTGTGTGCCTGAATCAGTAAGATTTTATTCCAGCTTCCATCTTGTATAAAATTCTCTGAGCCACAAAGCATTTTTGTGAGGGGTTAGAGTAAGGAGGGAACCGGAAAGTTTTTTATAGATTATTTGAGCTTGGAGGACAAACGGAGTTCATGGGTGCAGCTTTTGATAAAGTGTGGCAATGTTTCTGCTAAAGTAGAATATGGAATTATTTGGTGTTTAAAGAAAGATTATTCAATTAAATAATTTAATTTTCTCTGGCTCTCAGTTATTGATGTTGTATTAGGCAGAACTGAAAGAATGGTTAAAATATAATTGTTATTATATCCACATCATATTGGGTAGTGCCCAGAAACAAAATCTGCAGTTCGAAAGATTTTCTCCTGGTAGACTCAGTCTTGTAAGGTTTTAAGAATGTATTTAGCTTACTGAAGTGAGTAGAGTTGATTTCAATAAGTATTCTAGGTTCTAGAAATTAAGTTTGAGTTACATACTTTGTAATTTCGAGAAACAAACCTATTCAGTTGTTTATTTTACATAGTGTGTACATTTTGTGATCCTGTGTTGGTTAAAGAGATAGACATTAATAAAATCTTGTAGCTATTGCTTACTTCTTTTACAGTGCATTCTGTGTTAACAACACAGTGTTTTGTTTAGTAGCGTTTAATCATTTTTAACATTGGCATTGCTTTTGATTTGTGTTACAGGATGATGTGCTGTTTATTGGTTGGGACTGAATTAACTTATTGTAAAAATAAGCAACTGAGTCCTGCTTTCAGAGTGATAAACGGTAACCTAATTCAAGAAACTGAATGAGATTACACAAACATTTTTGCACTTCATTAAGGAAGTAGTCATAATTAATGTGAAAGCTTCTGTCATTGACCTGTGATGTATCAGTGGGAAGATACACTGACTCAACTCTGTAAATACGTTGTTTCATAGTTGTTAAAGTCATAATTAAGTTGTAATTCAGGCCACCTGTCCTCTGCTGAAAACACTGTCATAACTTTGTCATATAGTCATCCTGTTGAAAGGCTAGCTATCTTCTACTTTATCACAAGAGACTTTCTCACTGGAAACCAGTTCTGGGAGCTCACTAGTTTAAGTTCCAATGCGTCCCTTATATTCACTGATTAATAATTAAGTTGGCTTTCCATGTAGCCACAAATCAGGTAATTGTTTCAGCAACTATTAGGGTAAGAACACAGGACACAGTGGGAACTTGAGTGCTTAGCTGTATAATCTCAGCCATATGAAAATACATTATTTTCTGAGGAAATAGAGAACCTTTTTTTATTCAGAAATTTTAATCAGTAAGAACTTGTGCATTTTGCGGTATTATACCCTGCAACACTACATATTTTCAAAGTCTACAGGATAGTGATGGAAGACGTCAAGTCAGAGAGTCAGATCTCGTGCAGGTTTACCCACTTGGCTGTTGAGAAGGATCCCTAGAATGAACTGTTTCCAGGAATGCTCACAGCTTTTTTGATATAAAGGAAACAGTTGGTTCAGTTCAGAAGAGACTTTGGGATAAAATATTTAAGCAGTGAGGATAGTCAGGTATCTTGATACTCTCAAGGTACTCAAAAATATACTGATTGAAGTTATTTTACAGTGTAGTTATAAGCAAGTGAATCTTCTACTTGCATTTTGCGACTATTCATTTAGTGTTAGGCTGTGATGTGCACAGATTTATTGCTTTTCAGTGAAAAAATCTGAGATAAGAATTTTTTGTTTCTTCCTGGATCACAGAATAATTTTGCCTTTGGAAGGCAAAGGGTCTAATGCTATTGATTTGTTGATTTTCCCATAAGAATATTTCTGTATCAATTATGTAGGCTCCCAGTTGAAGGACTATATTCTGTGAAGATGAGCTATTAGAAGATATTAGTAAAGCCTCTAATGATGTGTGTTATTTTTCATATATGTGTAGCTTTGCTAAATCAGGGTAGATTTAGCATGATCAGAAAAAAACAGTGTCTCTGACTATAAAAGTGGTCCTCACCCCAATTCCAGTTTCTTTTTTCAAATCATTGAAATATATTAAGCAACCTGGCGAAAAAGACCCCCACTTCTAAAAAGAATGATGATTTTGTTTAGTCATCAGGGTTTCCTATAAAGCATACAAACATGCAAACCAAAATAAAATACAAAACTGCAGCAATCTCTTGTTATAAAAGAAAGCGATTAAAATCATTTTCCTAAAGGCAAGTATGTGGTGAAGTTATCAGTGACTAAATTTGGGCTTGGTAATGGAAGCGTTTACAAGTGATTACTGCAGCTTTCTGAATTTCAGCATACTACTGTTTGTAATTGAAAGTAAAAAGTTATTGAAAAGATACATATTGCAGAGTACACTGATTGTTCCATAAAATTTAATTATTCATTATGTAAGCTTACAAATTCCGGGAAATACTGAGATTGTCTTGTAGCTCAAATTTCAGGCATTCTTTCAACAGAAAAACATCAAGATAATCATGCTTCTCTGTTTGAAGTTTTTCTTATAATAAACTTGATATTTTTCCAGCCACTCTCGCTTTTTAATGGGAACATTTAGCCAAATAATTCAATACCCAGCCATATAATTTCTAATTAGTTCAAAACTAACTTTCACAGAGTAAACAGTGCACTGCTATTTTAGACATCAGATGCAGAGTATTATTTTATTACACACTGTCAGTAGAAATGATCCTGAGCTGCTGAATTTGTTATAATATCTATCTCAGTCTTGCAAACACATTGGTCTCCTACCTGAACAATGTTGACTGCTCTAGCAATATAGTAAGATGGTGCTTGTTAGAGTAAGTGTAGCAAGATCTGCTACAAAGCTCAGTTTCAGCGTGTTACTAGCTATGGTACTGCATCATGACGATGACATGAAGTTCCTGAATGGTATCAAGGTAGTGTTCTATATCCTTTACAGAACTGGACTGCTTACGTACTTGCGTGATGTTATCAGTGAAGGGTGAATGATTTTTTTCCTCTTCATTTTATATTTCATCTGCTACCAGCGCTGCATACAGTATTCAATAAAATATTACTTCAAATGTATATATTCCAAAGTTATGGTTCATGATTTCATTATCATATATCTGGGGATTCTCTAAAATACAAGAAGAAGCTGAACTGCAGCTTAATGTATTTAACTTGATTTTTTTTTTTTTTTGTTTGAGCGGGTTGCGGTGTCACATATCATTTTTTGATATGATTATCTCCTGGTTAAGATCAGTATGTGCTGTGGAGTATTCTAGATCTCATGCAAGTACTTAAATATGGAGGGAATATCTAGGAAAGACATGATGTAGTCTAGGTGTTTTTGTTGCATGATACAGGATGTAGGTGAACTTAAGAATTTACTCAGGTAAATGATGCCTTCAAGATAAGTGTGCAAGCAAGCATTATTATATCTGGGCAGCTTTAGAAGACTACAACTCAAGAGAAAAAAGAATGAGCTAATTACTATATTAATTGGTTTTATTAATATTTGTTTTAAAGTCATCTGTGTTTGCATAACAGCTTGGAAGGGTCAAGCATCTAATGATCACATCGTAGCTAACCTTTCAGGCAACAAGCTTATCAAGCACAAAATGAATGTAGCTTTCCAAGCAGAACCAACTCACTATGAGTTGTCCTAGTAACTTACACCTCCAGTATCATTGCCTTCATGAATTTCATAAGACATAATAGCATACTGTGAGAATTATAGACTGCACTATCAGTTGTGCACAGTGCACTGTACTGTTGTTCCTAGTGTTGTCCTGTGCAGTATATTAGAGGTATCATGAAGTAGTCTTAACTGGGGGAAGGTTTTTGAAGAGAAAGGTTGTTCTGGTCCAAGTCCCAGATTCAGAATTCCAGGGCCAGATTGTTGTTCAGACTTGGTTTCAGGTCGTGTGCAAGTTGCTTAGCTTTTATGTTCTTGCTTGCAAATCAGAGAGTATTTATGTCAGAACTGTATTGTGATGCAAAGTTAAACACGTAGAAAGATCTGATGATGAACTGTATTGTAGATGTAAAATGGTCTTGCACTTACTGCGCACAAGCACTGTCTCCAAGAGCTTGTGGTTTAGGAAAACTTGCGCTGTTGGCCTGAGTTTCCATGCATTCAGACTGCTAAGCCTGAAAACCTCATTTTACTTTCTTCAGGTGAGAAGACTTCTTTTTTTTACTTCAAGATGCAGAAGCATGTAGCTATGTTGGTTGGTTGCTGTGTACCTGAGGCAGAAATTGGAAAGGCAAATACAGTGGAAAAGAAGGGAACGGAAAGGAGGATTAAAAAATTGTATCTATGATGGAGAAAGAGAGAGAGAAAGGGGGAGGGAAGAGGCAGAGTTGTTATTTAAGAGTTGGTATAACCAGCTTATTTAATGTAATACAAGTTTGTTTGTTTACTATTCCTTCTTAACTTATGATGATTGAGAGATCACAAAGCTACGTTGTTGCAGTATTTGTATCATTGCTTTTAGGGGTTGTCCTCTTTCAAAAGTGCATATTCAGGAGCCTGCATTTTGTCTGTCTGAAACGTTTTTTTAGTTGTGAATGTTTTACAAGTAACTCTTAAATTGTCTGCTTTCAATCCAGTCTTAATTGCAATGAGATACTGCGTTCAAGCTGTCAGCAGAGAATAAACTGTTACTGCTAGTAGTATTAGAGACACGACTACTATGGACACTTAGAAATCTTAGTTTGAGAGAATGTTATTGTTATTACATTGCTTTGATGAGGTCATAAATTAATGATGTACTAGTTTCCGGCGATGAAAACAGTAGCATGCTAGGACTGAGTAAGCTGGGGAAAGGAAAACTGCAGCCAGTCAAGGCCAAATTAATAATGTCACTGAGTCATTGTAACTCATCAAAATGCATAGCAATGGCAAACAGAGAGGCAGTGTACTGACAAGTTTTACTGAAAAGTTAGGTTTTGTCAACATTACCTTTTCATTAAGTGGTGGCTGAGATTTAGATTAACATAGGGGAAGTAGAACAAGTTGCAGGGAATGTTTTAAGTGGGCAGATGCATCTACTAAATTTCCTTTTCTCTATATTATGCTGTCTGATATTACAAGCATTAGAACCACGTATATGGCTTGAACAATCCGGCTGCACTTAACTGAGAGAAACATGGATAGAATAGCATTGCTTTCTGTGGGCTACCTTTTTAGAAGAGTGTTTCTGGCACTTGCAGTGAAAATACAGAGTTCAAAACATGAGGTGATGCCAATTGTGTATTCCAAGAATTTCCATTTATGAAAACATCAGGTTACTGGAGCTACCTTGCTAGGAACCATGAAAATTGAGGGTAAGATCGTAGATAAGAAAGGTAATTTCTTGTGAATCAGTACATTTGGTTTGGAAAGTATCTCAAAAGGTTCTAGTAGGTAAATATTTCATTCAAGTGGAAGAAAACAGTAGTTCCTGTGCACGTGGTCACTGTGTGGCAAAATTATTTTTAAAGTGATTTTTTTTCTTCTATTGAAAGCTCAAATTATATTTGGCCTTTGAAGCCTCAGATATACGGATGCAGAACACACTGAGGACAATATACTCCTGGAGGTGAATGACAAAAGTGATAGCACTTTTGCCTCTATAGTACATAGCAATATGAGCTTCATGTTTATGGAATATGGAATAACTCATTATGACATTGAGTTTAGCTTTTTTTACATACAGGAAAAAAAAAAAAAATACAGCCAGAAGAACATTTGTGTATAAATTGTAAATTACTTAGATTTCTTGATTAATTGATTTCTGATATTCCCTGGGCTAAAATACTGTATGTAAAGACAACGAGCACATGTATGTAGAACCAAAATAAAGAAGTATTGTCATAGTAGATAAGGTAAATGAAAGAAATCCTGAATGTTTGCATCTCAGGAAGGTCTGGGCAAGAGATGCTACTATTTAGGCTATTGCTCCTGTAAAGAACATGACTTTTACGGCTGCATTTTTACCAGTAAATAAAATAACTTCAGGGCTTTTCTTTGTAATGGAGAGCAGGCTTGCATCCTGAAGCTTATGACTGCAGTTCTAAACTCTTTTTCTTGCTACAGTCTTTCACAATCTACAAGAAAAAACACGTTACCTTCTCTTGAGGAGCTGTTCCTGGCCAGTTCTGTTTCTTGTACTGTCCATGGCCAGTTACAGAACATGTTATGTAGGTATACTACCAGATTACTACTAGAACAAATATTTCACTTACTGAGTTTCTAGTATGGTTTTTCTTTAAAGAAACAAGAGGAAAAGTGGGTTTTTTTTGTGGAAGTTTTATCTTTTATTAGACCAAGTTCCAAAAATTTACAAGCCTGGAACATAAGCACTTATGTCTGTTGAATGAAGTTAATCACTACTAAGATATAAAAGCATCTGAAAGCTATTAAAAATGCTTATATGGAAATGCTGCTCTGAGTATCAGCAACTTGTTTTTTCCACCCTCTCCTCAATAGCTGGATACCATTATAATCTATTGCAGTATATACTTTTTTTTTTGGTTTCTTTAATTGCTTTCTTCTTCACTCCAGGGAAAAGCTTTTGATCTTTTGAATTTACCTTTCCTCTTTCTTACTGCTGTTCTGGAGGCCCCAAGTTGAGTTCCTGATGATGAAAAAGGAAAAAAAACCAACATTTATTTTTCTGTATGTATGGTGCCTTTATCCCTGTGCACAAAGAGAAGCATTTAGTCCAAACACAGGACAATTACCATAATCACATCCACTCAGAAGTTGAGGAACTGTTGGCTTATTTTTCACTTGGAAGCAAATAGTTCAAATTATTATTTTTTTTTTTTAAACGGAAAATTTAAGTTCATCATGGTATCCACAGTTGTACCTACGTGCACCGTAACTGCTGCTAGCTGAGTGTTTAAGTTATGGATAATCATTCACAAAATTTGGTTTTTAATGTACTTCTTTCTGCATAATTTTCTCAAGAAAAATATTTGCTTTTAAAATACTTTGCTAGCTGCAAAAGCTTTATAGTGTCAGTAGAGTTTGTTGTTATTATGGTATTTTATGATGTGTTCTGGTGGTGTTTTGTTTACCACTTACTTATTTCAATTTCCACTTACATTATCAGGAGCAAATTTGCTGGTATCAGTCAAAATATTAAGATTAGTATTGAGAGGCTCATCTCAAAATGTTTTGAGTTCCAAGTCACATGTTCTGAGCAAATACTTACTCTATGTGGATATGTATCTTAGAATTTCCTACAGGTGGTCTGGGATCTCACCTTTACTTGTGACTTCTTATTTCTAACTCTCCCCTGAAAACTAATAAAAGAATTAGAATATGTAATTCTTTATCCACCCTAATTTGAGACATTTTCCTCAAGGAGCACTGGTACTTTCACTGGTTCCAGATTACATTGATTTAGCTTTGGCATGAATTTTGAAGTATATAAATTCTGCTTTTCAAACTCACAGAAGAGTGCTAGAAGTATTTTAATTTGCCTTTCTTCTTCCCTTTCCATTCTCGAATCTACCATTTTTTTATTTAAAATTCAGATTTATTTCATTAAATCTTTAATATTGGAAAGAAATATTTTTTGCAGGTAACAATAAATAAAGAGTAACTGTAATTCCAAATAAGATTTTCCTTGTGATGTTTCTCCTTACCATTGATTCCAAATATTTAATTCCCTAGTCCTGTCTAGCTGATCAGACAAGAGTGCCACAGAACTTTCTTTGGCCAGTGGGCTGGTACTTTAAAAGTTAAAAAAAAAAGTACCAGGATTTTGTATTAGAAATAAGGATGTACATTTTCAAAGTTTTTATTTATTTTCTAGACTGTAGTTTTTATCAAGTAAGTTAATAGATTCAGTAGGTAGGCCAGAATAAAGTAGGGCATAGGCAAAACAGAAGGATATTTAAAGTAGCCCTTATGTAACTTGCAGTCAAGTTGTGTGAAGGTTATTGCCAATGGATTTAATCTAATTTCTGTCTTACATCTTAGATTGGTTTAATTCAGTGTAACCACAGAAACTGTATTTCTCTGTCCTTGGAAAATCCTTTTTGTGTGTTAAAATTGTGTGGTAAGTGTTTTTTTTTCCGTTGTTTTGGTCTGCAATCCAGAACTGTTTATATAACCTCTGAGATAGCAAAGTCTTTTGGAGTTGTATTTCAATCTGCTTCATTGCTTCTTTTAGAATTATTCATGATTTAATTGTATTTATTCACTTAACACGGATCCATCTGTGGCCTGCTCCCAGTAGAAGGCTCCTCATTTCATCCTCAGTTACTAAATGCTAACAGCTCATGCATTGCTTTGTTCCATCTCACTTTTTGCATGGTGTTGTTCCTATGGTTACTTAAAGTGATTCTTTCTGCAGAGTGTACTATATAATTGTTCACTTTTTATTTCTTGCTTTTGTATGCTTTCTGCTGCCCTGACTTTATCTCTGTATTCAAAAGTTGCTTTATCTTACATGGTGTGCTGACCTACAGGTCTCAGTGTCTTTTTCATGAAAGACTTTGAAGTTGATTATAACTTAACTTTTGTGTGTGTGTGTGGGATATCGATGCCATAGTGTGTGGTATGATGCTTCCTAATTTCTTTGATTAATTTTGTTTAGGCCACTAAATTTTGTCTGCTATCTTGTCTTTTAAATAGACTGTAATATGCCCCTTCTGCCCATTTTTCAAACCTGAATGATTTTGAGATTCCTCTGAATTCTTTCCCCTTTAAATTCCTTTCTACTTTATGTTGTTGTGTTTTCATCAAACACAAAGCCAAATTAAAACAAAGATGCTTTAATTTCACTTACTGGTTTTGCTTTTAAGTCTATAATGTGCATAAACTAGACTAGATTAGACTAGAATAGTCCAGTTGGAAGGGACCTACAGTGATCATTTAGTCCAGCTGCCAGACCACTCCAGGGCTGACCAAAAACTAAAGCATGTTATGTAACTGTATTTTGACAAGATTATTAGTTTCATTCTAAACACGCCAATGCTTGCATTTGGAGACCAACAGATTTATTTCCATCATTCTTTGCATGTTCACCAATCATGAATCCTTTATCTCACCAGCCTGGCTAATCTAATAAATGTGGGAGGTATGCCATTAGGTTGTGTTCTTTTAAAGTAAAAATAAAAAACCCACAAATGCTAATAGGCTGCAAATGAAAGGTGGTTTCCAGTGCTAACATTGCTCATTATTTCTTCTAAGTGCATCTCATGTCCGTTTTATCAAATGTCTGAAGAAATTATGGACTTGAATTCTTACCCCTTTTTTTCTAAGTTTCCTCCTGCTTCCTAGCTGCTTCTCAGAAATCATTCAGACAATAATAATTTTCAACTGCATTGTTTTTGTTTCATATACTGCATTCATCTTCTAGAAGAAACCTCATTGCCTGAGAAAATGGCTACTTAATGAGAAATCTTCAGCTTTGTATAACTGCCACTAAAAAAAAGATGAACTTTTCAAGACTATTTTGACAAATTCATCTTCTCATGCTGTCTTTGCATGATGTCTTTACAATAACAAGTTGCTGCAAAAATATCTGCTAAATGAAGACTCATGATTTTATCATAGTGTGAAAATATTATTTGTGGTGTACAGGGTCAAAAAGCACTATTCACAGAGCTTATCCCATGAAAGATCACCTATGAAGAGAATTTTCACAGTTCTTTTAAAATTGCAAAGATAATGAAAAGTTTTGTTTTTTTGTTTTTTTTTTTAGTACTTTCTCTTTTCTTTTTTTTTTAGTATTTCCCATCTAGTTTATAGAGCTTGAAATCCATAATTCTCACCAGCATGCACAACGGACATCTTTGTTGCTGAGGCTTGCAAGATTCCACTCCACATGTTTGGCTGTTACTATCAACATTTTAATGTGAAACATACTATGTAAGAGCACTTTAATTAGAAAGTGTGTTACAGAGAAGAAAGGTTTTTCAGTGCAGATGTTAAAACAGTCTCAGCCTGTCATGAAAGCCAGAAGCAGAGGGAATGCTGGTAGATTTTTATAAATTCTTTTTGGTGTTGGAAATAATGTCAGATACTTCTCCCTCTTTGGTCTGTCACTGCCTTCAAGAAGGTGGTACTAAGAACATATTTACAATATAAAAGAGATCATTCACTGACAACCTGCTTACATCACTATTATAATATGACAAAAGAGCTTCCATTCCTGAATTAGTACCTCTATGTGGTGCATGTACGATGTGAACATGCTAATTCAGATATCTCAGTACTATGCTCCACTAAATGAAATAAATAGGCCCATAATCATCACTGAGTACCATCCCTTTATGTTTACTCAAGTGAAGAGAGCTGCATCTTTCTGAGCGTGTTTGAGATTTTCTGTATGCTCTTATGAATTCACATTTTCAAGTTTTTCTATGCAGCAGGAAAAAGCACAGTGGTGGATTCTGTATGATATGAAAGGGCCTGAGATACCTGCTGATACCCTACTCTGCACCAGATTTCTGCCCCTAATCAAGACTTGCAATATCTTTTGGGACCAACCGCTGTGTGTCTTGTTCAGTAGAATTCCTATTGATAACTCTGTTACTGCTAATGTGGGCCAGATTTTATCAGTAATCCAGCTGGGAAAGACTCAATCCAGTAGGTGCTTTGCATTCTTTAGCATTATGTGCTCTGACATTAAATCTAGTTTTTGATTAAAAGGTGAATGTTTATATTGTGATACCAGTTTGCCTCCCTAATTTGATTTTAATATGAAGTGGAACAAAGAGCAAAAAACCCAATGTTTTCTTCAGTCTTGTCCAACAGGATCTATTTTTTCACTTTTGCATAGAAACAGAGTCCTGAAAGAAAGAAGGAAAGAATGTTTAATAGTAATGTTTTTCTTCTCCAAAGAACAGTACAAAGCATGTCGTTTTGAGACTCATTTTTATAAGGTTTAAATGTTTAAGGTGTTTTAAAATTTTCTGAAGTGGAGGGTTTTAATCAAGTATGTATAAAGGATGTTGAGAGTATTTTGTAATAGTTCTTTATGAGCGTAAAACTAATTCTTAAGGAACTATCTACCTACATGTAGAATTCCATATCATCAGATTCAATAATTTTTTTAGAAACAGCAAGCGTACAGGTAAGTATCTTCACTATATTTTCACTAGCCGAGGAAAGAAACAAATTTTCCCTAGGTTTAGCCATTAAAAAAGTTACCTAGGAAGGAGGAGATTCATCTGCTAATATGTCAGAAATGTAGCTGTTAAAATCTTAGCGAGTCATCTCGTTTCATAGCCAGTGGAAAGTAGCAGACATCTCTAGAGGGTGATACATCTCAGTATAAGATAGGCCACATGAATCACCCTCTGGAAATGCCCACGTCTCTTCATTGGCTATAGGCAACCTAGACAAAGAGTTTGGACTGAATGCTAAAATTTTTGTGAAATTAGATGGGTGAAGTTGTCAGTTAAGGTAAATTATTTTCAAAGTGTGAGTGCAAATCTGTGCGTATACATTGTCTGTTAGATGAATCAGTGGAAGCGATTGATACGTTTTACAGTATTTGAAGAAGCTGAGTATGTTCTGCATATAGTAATAAAAAGAATTAATAATTTTTTATTCTTTCATTTGAACAAAATGTTGTATGTCGTGTGTAATTTAGAAGGCAGTCATGTTTCATTTTAGTCAAGGATTGACACTTTTGGGATCCCTTGGAATACACTATGAATTGTGTCTGTTATTGGATTTGAGTAGCTAGGTTCATGACATACCATATGCATGTTTTAGTGCATTTAAAAGATTGATAAATCTTTTCCTGAATAATAATAATGAGTTAATATGCTATTTAAATAGCCATGGTATTTATTGATGTTAACCTCAATAGAATTGCTAGTTTTAATTTTAGCATAAGAACAGTCCTCCTGAAATATTTTAATTATAATTATTATGTGAACTAATATTATTCTTTCTGGAGTTTTCTGAAGTAGATTTACTACTATCATTTTGCTCCCTGATATGAGGTAAAGTTGCGACAAATTCTTTTAAAATTTATGGCTGCAATGATGCAAGTAACTCTGCACTCTTCTCTAAAAAATATACACTGTTCCCAAAATATCAGAAAAGCCCTGAAGACTTTATTTTTTAAATATGTCTTGTCATTAAATGAACTTGGAAATGCAACTATACAAATTGGTAAGTGCTGAATTCCATCTCCTCTTGCTAATTGTAGTAGTTCCTCCTTAAAAATGCATCTTTAAATACCTTATCTAGCATAATGTCTATTATTTTTCTGTGCTGTATGGGAGGACTTTAATCTTAAAATACATGATGTCATCCAGCCATTTTCAGCATGTTGAAACACTGAGAGAATCAGAAAGAGCATGTGTCTGAGCTCTCCAATCAGTAGTAGTTGTCCACATCTAGTTTTATTTATTAAATGTAGATGTAAATTTTCATATCATTGGAAGAAAGTGCTGATAATCTTAATGTTTGGTTATATATGTTTGAAAGTCTGAATAGTAAATCTGGACACCTTAATTATATTAAAAGTTTGTCATCCTTTTGTTCTTGTAATCTTTATTTTTTCCACAGACACCATACTAAATCTAATAAAGGGAAAATATATTCATTTTTTCGTAAGCAAAGATGTACCGTATAATCATAAAAAATAATCACTTATAGATGATGACTTCTTTGACTACAGATTGCTTTTATTTTATTTTGTCAGTGTTTTGAGTCTCCTAATCCATATTTGCCTACTGTGTTTCAAAAGGGAATCAAATTGGTTTTGTGGTGCATTAATGTTTTATACAATATTCCACAGAGAACATTAAATCAAAATAAAAGAAAAAGGTTGACCTGTAACACTTACACCCATTTCTTATGTCAAACTGGGAGATGTTGAAAGCCCTATATGGTCGTAACCCTTCTATCTAACTGTGACCCTCCTTAACATTAAGCAGGTGACTCGATTAAACATAAATCAGGCATAAAATGCCCTGCATGAAGCAGCACAGTGAATCAAGCAAATTATCAAATGGCAAAACTCATTCTGTGCTTTGGGCAATGTAAGCTGCCAGCACTTATACATCAAAACTTCACTCAATGTAAGATTGATTTTATTTTATTTTGTTTATTTTAATTCCCTACAGCAAGCTGTGTTGGTCATGTAAAACGCTGTCTGCATCATTACGTTCCTAAGAAATGCTTTTCTTCTTTAGCAAAGGCCAGTCACAATCTTAAGCAATGTAATCTAAGACTAGATATGCTGCGCTCTGTTGTGGGTTCTAGTGGAGCTAATATTTTGTGCAGTAATACCAAAAGCTAAGCTTCTGTGATTGTATAGATTTTTCTCTGATTGTTTGTGAGTATGCACATGCTATCAACTTTATAAAAAATAAGAGCACCAAAGGGATAATGTTATAAAATTGAATCACCGGTAGCCATTGAAGATATTTTCTGGTATCGGTAAAGATTCTGGGATTAAAGCGTGTAAGTCCAATCTTAAGGCAAGAATGAATTTTTATGTAAGATGATGCATGTCTTCCTTTCACAGTTGCTTTTTATGCTGCTTTAAAACATGTCAAAATAATCCCCAGCAGAGGAGCCTAAAAGGAATGTCAGCTCTGTGGTTATGTAAATCGAATTGAGTGCTTTACAGCAGGTTTAAGATTTTTATAACTCAGGAGTTGTTAACAGCCAGCTGGTTTGTATCTGTTTTTTATGGTTATTCCTGTCATAGGCAGCCTCCACAATTTTTAATTATATTTTATGGTATGTGTTTTCCCTCCTCTTGAATCCCACAGCCGCTCTTTGCTTCAAAAGATATTTTCCACTGGGAAGAGGAGTAGCATTGCTTTGGGACTCCGTCATTAGAAATACTGTTGTATAATTACCTCCTGGTAACAACAGTGGAGTGTGAAGCTCCGTTGCAGATCTTTAGCTTGCTATGCCAGGATGGAAATCTGTAGTATTCTTCACATCCAGTTAGGATGCAGCCTTTAGCTCAGTGTCGTCTTCTGCTTTTAAGGAACTGATTTACAGTTTTTATTGCATTCACAATGCAAATTCCTCTTTGCTTCACACTTCAGGTTTGAATGTATGCTTTGTGCATTACAGATTTGATTGCATTCCATGTTCTGGATCACCACTCATTTTGTAGCACACGTTCTCAAAAATACCATACCTTTTATTTATTTTAGTGACTGTAACAGTGCTACCGGACAAAAGTAATCTTTTAAATGTTTTTGTAGCAGTGTGATTTCAAGGCTAGAATCTGATTCCTATCTGGAGTAGAAATAATGTAAAATACGCAGAAGAGCACTTTTCTGTGCATAAAAATAAAATAAGCATGCACGACACCCTGAAAAACCAATGCCTGATTTCTTGTTAGACTTTGTGAAGTTAGGAAATATTTAATTATATATAAATGCGAAGACACTACCAGAAATGCTGTGTTCTTGAATGTTTTACAGCATTTTGAGAATGTCCTCCTTCCACGAAAGGAAACGAACCATTCTCTAATTGCCTTTAATGGTGGATCCTCCTATTGAAACACCTCCTCTCCTTGCAGATGTAATGATGTAAGAGCGAGAGTCTTAAATAATTGATCAGATGGAGAAAGCTGTTTGTAAGATGGTTAAAAGACCGTTAAGCTTGACAACTGTAAGATAACAGAAAGACTACTAGAAGCCTCTTTTTAGGTGAGGCTGAAAAAATTAACACTTGTTTTTAGTTGCAGTCAAAAATTGTTACAGTCAATCACACTTGAAAAGCCTATTTTGCAAGTGTAAAAAATAATACGTGCTTTTGTGTTGTTTTCCAAGAATTGATTTGTGTAATCCAGTTTCATTATTTTAACAGACTGAAATCAATAGAAGTATTATCATCATAGCTAATATATTCAGACATTATGACTCTATAGATCTTCTTGTATTACACAATATTATATTTAAATTTGAAAGTTAAGTGTTTATTCTGACCCATTTATGGTCTAATGCCTAATGTCAGCAGCTTCTGAACTACAAATTCAAATACCTTTCTTCTGCTTTGGCTTTATATTAATTTGTATAGCTACAAAAGAGTGTACCATGTAACTGAACATAAATACACAAGAGAAATACTTACTATCAAAATTGGTTTATCTGGAAGAATTTTCTTTTTTAAAAAATATAATTCAGTGGGAAATTCAAACATCCTCAAAACAGTCAGCTTTAAAACTACAAGGTTGCTGAAAATAAAGTTTTGTGTATTGGTAAAAATACAGTGATCTGAAGAAAATACATGTTGGACATTTTATCATTATATTTTAATTTTTGCCAATATTCATCTTATTTGATGAAGTTAAGAATGCATAGGAAGACTGAAGGTACAAATAATAGCAACAACAAAAAGAAGATACTGCTTCATATGCATATTATAGGGGTGCAATCAGTACAGAAATGATAAAATAGGAATAGCATATACTGAAACTCAAAATGCATACTGTATTATTAATAAGACACCCCCCCATTATAGATGCATAAATACATAGTATATAATTTTTAAAAATTAAAACAAGAAAACTTATAGACCTTATATTTACCAGATTAGGTACATACAAGATATTTTATGTTTTAGGAATCAGAGTTCCTATAGTTCACCTCTCACTTATCCCAGAACTGCCTGTATTTGCTAACTGTGACCTGCAAAATTAATTGTTATTTATTTCTTCTCTAGGGCTATTGAGGATAGTGTGTACCATTCAATGATACTTACGTGTTCAGGGTTCCAAAATGTACCTACAGATGATATCCTGGAAACTAAAACTAATATATTGAATTTTTAATTACTTCTTGTAGCCATAATTTAACATTTTGAAATAGGAATATTTCTATATTGATTAAAACTCTGCTTTAAGGCAGTACTGAGCCTCCCTAAAGTCTATGTTGGGCTACCAGTGAAGCTCGCAGAAAATTGGAAGCCACCTGTGTATTTCAATAAAGCAGTAGTATTTCAAAGGATATATTCCTCAGGTATTTTGCAGTACTTGACATGCTTAGAACAATTCAATTGACCAAATAAAAATGCACTTAAACTTAATTAGACCGTTTCTATATTTGCTAGCTAATATCTGTAAAGGTATTTTAGAGGATTGTCTGAACCAGTCTGGAAAAGACATCAGCAACTGAAAAGGATGTAGTTCACATAAAGATTTAATGCATTAACTTCAGCTAAATGGACCTTAGCATAAGAATTTTCCCAGATGTTAATATTTCTTTGATTCAAACAGACATTAATTTTCTCCTTTTTATGTGTGTACGCTTAGTTTTGGATTAGAAGCAAACTGAAAATATGCTTTTACGAAACATATTCTTAATTCAAAGTTAATGTAGAGGTAAAGAATGATGTATTTTCCTACTGTATCCTTGAAGAGGTAACTTGTAATAGTTCTCAAATATGCACCTGTTTTTTCCTGTCTGCAAGGGATGGAACAATTATTAGATAATCGTATTGTTCCTCTCTCTTTTCAGGCTTTTTTTTTTTTTTCTTGAATATCTGATGTTTTTATGGTACAATTAGATTAGAAGTATATTTTTTATTCTTTAATATCCTGTTTTTCAGAATACAACTTCCTTTACAGTCAACAAAAAAATACCTAGTCACATTTTACAAACATAAGGTATAATCATTATAATCCCTCTTGTGATAGTGATTTAGAAAGAGTGCATTTCACATTTAACAAGCTCATGTAGTAACAGATTTTTTTTTTTTTTAAGGTTTGGGGTTTCTTTTTAATATATTCATAAGTAGTTTTCATGGAAGTAAGAGGTTTTTTGAAAAATCATCACAAATTGGGAAGCGTTATGATCTTTTTGGGAAAATTACTTAGCCATTGATCTTCCTCTCTGCTTCAGAATTTGAAGTGACCATGTGCTAACCTGAATTTCAAATTGGCGACAAATCTTATATCTGTTAAGTTTATGATTTTAAGAAAACCACTCCAGCTACATAAAAATCCTGAATGTTTATTTCCTATTCTTCATCAATGCCTCCTGGGCTCAGAAGTGCTTCGTGACCTTTCAAGAGGCAGGATACTTTTGAAAGCAGTGTTTCAGTTTCATAGTTCCTCTGTGTATTTTTTACCCATGTACACTTTAAACTGAACTGCTGCTCTCACTTCATGTGCACATTTAGTTTGCATTTTGTGGACTTTGTTTGATTTTATAGATCTAGATCCAGAGCTGATAATATTAATACATGCTTGGCACTTTCTTTTTATTTCGATGGTTTTGTATAACTCTTTCCTGATTTATATTAATAATCCTTCTGTAAAGTAAGGAAGTATTATCTCCATCTAATAGGGAGATAGCAATAAAATTGAAATGTAGATAGCATTTCTGATACTTTCTGGTAATATCAGAATTTAAATTCAACACCCTCTAATTACTTCTTCTATTCATATTTTAACTAAAAGGCAAACTACTTCAAAACTTGGTCAGATATTATTCAGATAGTTTCTTTCAGCCTCTTTTCTGATTCTTCTTACTACCAACTAAGGATTTCTGTGGAAGGGATGCTTGGCATATGTGGTTAAGCAGAGGTCTTGTAGGTGTGGGGTAATGATCTGTTTGGATTTATTTTACATCTAACTGAAGGTAAATCATAAGAAAATGGCAGACGGGGGAATTGGACAGGCCATCAGCTGTCTAACCAAGTGGCTGACCTAGGGGCATCTCTGAAGCTGCCAAAATAACTGTTTATAAAATCTGTCAAAAAGCCAGATCCTACTTCTAGAAAAAATATCTTCCATAATTTTGCATCTGGGTCTTTTGTATGAACCTATAGGATGACAAAAAGAAAGTAAATACATGGTGAAATATTTTGCAGTAATAGCATTCCAAAGATATTTCAGCTTCTGTTAACACTGTGAAATACTTAGTGCTAGTGAAGGGCTGATTTGGGGAGAGACAGCACAAAGATTGGAGCTTTGAACTGAAGTTTATTTCTTTTGTGTTTTTATGGTAGCTTGAAATAAAAATGCTGGTTGCAATATCTCTTTGCTAAAAGGGTAGGATTAAGGTGAGCTGATGCTGGAATCAGATGCAAACTATATTTGATCCTATTGATAAAATTGGTATTTCAGTGAATCATAGACTGGTTTAGGTTGGAAGAGGTCACTAAAGGTCATCTAGGCCATCCTCCCTGCTGTGGGCAAGGACACCTTTCACTAGATCACATTGCTCAAAGGCCCCTCCAACCCAACCTTGAACACTTGTCCCCAGTGATGGGGCATCCACAACTTCCCTTAGGCAACCTGTTCCAGTGCCTCACAACCCTTGTAAAAACTTTCGCCTTATACCTATTCTAAATCTACCCTCTTTCAAACATTGCCCCTTGTCCTGTCATGACTGGCCTTGGTAAAAAGTCTTGTCTCTCCATCTTTCTTATGAACCCCCTTTAGGTTCTAAAAGACTATTATAAGGGCTCCACAGAGCGTTCTCTTCTCCATGCTAACAACCCCAACTCTCTCAGCCTGTCCTCATAGGAGAAGTACTCCATCCCTCTGATCACTTCTGTGGCCATCCTCTAGATCCACTCCAACTGGTCCATGTTTTTCTGTGTGGAGGAATCCAGAGCTGAACACAGTACTCCAGGTGGCGTCCCATGAGAGTGGAGTAGAGGGGACAGAACACCTCCCTCGTCCTGCTGGCCATGTTTCATTTAATGCAGCCCAGGATACAGTTGATTTTCTGGTGTTCCTGTTAGTTTGGTGTAGAAATGCCAATGAACTGCTCATTTAGGAGACTGGAAGTATGAATCCATCCAAAATTCCTGTGTCTCATCAACATTGTAAGAGGCAATCTTTTTTCCATGCACTGAAGCCATTTTGTAACTCATTTTGTATTCCATGCTCTTTCATATGAGTAATATCACTCACTTATGCATGAACGATAGCAGTTTCCAATGAAAGAAGAAAATTCCACTGAAGTTTTTCTGCCATGTCAGCTTTCCTAAAAAAACCCCCTTGAGAATGGAAAAAACCTACTTGTAAATATTTTTCTTCAAAAAACATGGTCAGTTGAAGCAATGCTATAGTGCTACTTTTGAAATGTGTTTTCTGTATCTGAGAAGGGAAGGATGTCAAGAGCAAAGAGAAAAATGTAAATACAAGTGTGTGTACACTTTTCAGATTTGGTCATGGTAGTACACTGTGCATATAGGAGTGTCACTGTAAATGATACAGCATCTTTATTAAGTATTGTTCCTGGAAGGACAGAGTCATTTTTGATAGATAAAGGAACTACTCTTTTTCAAGCTTGGCAAAAAAATATAGCATGTGGTAATACGGCTAATTAAAGAACAGAACAAACAAAGAGAATGCTAGAAATGTCTCATAAATGTCTTGAACCACTGGCGGAAAAGTTACCCTTAATTTTATGGGCTGTGAATCACAGAATTACATCCACTTGTTCTGCATCCTTTGAAAAAGTTAATTCCAGTGTTTTCAAAGCTGAGCATCTGGTTTAACACAGGATTAGGAATTGCATTTTAAAGAAATAAAGCAATTCAGTGTAAGGAATTGCAACAAATCCAGTAATTTTTCCTCACTGCTTCTGAATTTTATGCATGCCAAAAAAACCTTTGTTCTGCACATTAGCAGTTCACTTGCTGTATTTCAGATGTTCTTCACTTCACTTTGGGAAATGGCCACCTAGCTCTTTGGGCTGTGTAGTGACAAATGATGATAATCAACACTTAATTCTTGTAATCTTATTAGCTACCTGTGTGACTTCCAAAGTAACTTCAAGTCAACATTAGTATCAAATCACAAGAACAATGTTCTGATTTCTAAGATAAAGTATCAGCAGTGCTCTTGTCCCATTTTTTCAAATGTTTCATGCTGAAAATATTAGTCTATAGTGTTGAAGTGTTATAGTATTGAAGACTGCTAATGTCTAGAAAATACCAAAGAACACAGAACAAAGAACACATGCAGTGTGCAAGCTATGCATATTTTTATTTGAAAAATTTAAAACATTGTTTCCACTGGTGTGTTGATAATCACATTGCTAAGTATTGAGATTGCGTCTTTCAGTTGGTTTAACTTAGGTTATTCGTGGCTGGGATAAAAAAAACGGTGAGTTATTACCCAAATGCTAATTAAGTTTTTCTCAGTTATTTCTGTAACTCACTTTGTGCGAAATGGGCAGTCCATCTTGCCAGTCTGAATGTCAGATAAGTCTAAAACTTGGAATTTATAAGAAAGAAGGTCATAACCCAGAGGAATGAGAAATTATAAAACACGTGCCCAATCTCAGGCATGTGCAAATGTTGACAAGGGTGGAGGAGAGTGATTTCCAGTAAGATACATTTATGAAAATCCTAATCTGTCGATAGCCTGTTCATTAATGGCTGAAGAAAAGACTAATTATATTTTCTGCTGCAGATGTTAATCTACTTCTCCCTACAAATTGTCATATCTGTGAAATAACTTTTGTCATCATATTTTATCTGTTGTTTGACAAGACAAACTTGAGAGGAGCATGGAAACATTGAATTTCTTTTACAAAGTATTGTTAGCAATATGCATATAATGTCTTATTTACACATGATATCATGATGATTTCTTGGGTTTCTGCGAAAGACAATGTTAGGAACCCCTTATGCTTGCATGTTTGGTGAGCTTTAAATACTTGTTCATAATAAGGTAGACAGTGGAACCAATCAGCTGTCAGTTACAAACATTATGCCTTTTGGAAGCATGTATGAAAATCTGAATTTACAAATAGCTGCAGGTTTTTATTACATAGGCTACAATTATATCAATATGGTAGGAACTATAGAAAAGTTATTGCATATATGCTTTCATATTACAACCAACTACAATAATTATGTATGCATTATAAATACAATGTGTTCCCCTATTTACTTTTTGGGTATCAGTCAATTCTGGGGTACAAAAGTACTTAGAGATGTTACTTTGTGATTACACTGTGGGCTTGAGAGAAAGAACTCCTTTCACTTGGGGTGTTAATTCAACAATGCGTTGAGTGCTGGGACAAGACAGAAGTGCCTATTGTCCCACAGGCATGCCATAGTTTGTATTGGGAAGAGATATGTGTGCTTTCCACTGTAAGAAGCCACCATAGCGTGATTTGTCTAGTGCCTTGAATGACACTCAGCGTGCCCATAAGATTTACTGTTACCTGGTGTAAGAAGTAGAGCATGTAGGTGAGAGAGGGCTGTCAGTAGGAATTGACTGACTTTTCATCTGAAAACAGGACTGTGCAGTGTTCTCTGTAAGTCGTTATCACAGCTACTTTGTACAGTATCACAGTTCTGCATCACAGTACAATACTCTGCTATCACTGTGCTGTAATAGTACATTTAGCCCCATGCCTTGCCTCTGGCACAGCATAATGCATACTGGATCTGATGAAACTTAAAAAAGAAAAGGAAAAAAAAAAAAAAAAAAAAGAGCCCCAAAGCCACAGTACAGCAATTGAAGTTGCAACACTTCAAATGAATAGAGAGCTGGAGGAGGAGAAAGGACTCTCCTGACCCTTACAGGTGAATTCTTTACATTTTGAATCAAGAAAATTCTCTTTCCCAGCTGTCTATGTTAGAACAGTGGTATATATGCCTTGAAATAACCAGTGGGTTTCTGGAATTTTTTCCAGTGTTTTAGTTGCTTCTGTCATTATAATGCTTGGCCACCTGTTTTGCATACTGCAAATACAGGGAGGCAATCATAAGAATATTACAGAATTTTTCAGTATATATCATAATATAAAGGTTTCTGTTTACTTCTGCAAGGGTGGGAAACAATATCTGCTTTAAAGCAAAATATTGACAAAACAGTAAAAATTGTTCTGTAACAAAAATTTTATTTATACACATAGCATATTCTTATGCTGTTAATGAATAATCCTAAGAAAACTTTATTTAAATTATCTTGAGAGAGTAGTTTCATATTTTAAAGGTTTATTGAAAATACATTAATGAGCAGCTGTGGTAATATTTCATCTTAGGGAAGGTAACTGTTCAGAGCTAAAGCCCTGCATTTCTTTCTTTCTCTCTGTATGGGTAGGATTAATGCCGGTTTCAGTTCTTGGGGAAGGCAGGAGCCTGAAATAAGTTTGTAGCTGACTGTTCCTGTGCACCGAAAGTCAGAATCTAATCTTGGTTTCTTTGGGAAAAAGTGTCGCTTTGGGACCACATCCAAAATGGCCGCAAAGGCTTTGATACCACTTTGAGTAAGTATTGGTGGGCTGTTTCTTCAGTGTGGGGACCCAGTGCTGAGAACAGGTCCCTCTGCGAGCACATCCATCTCACCAGAAGGGTGTAAAAACTCAAGCCACTGTGGTCTACTCTAAAATCTCATTTTATTATAAACTTAATTCTGATGCCAGAAATATTTATACACGTTAATTTTTACACACATGATTAGGCATTTAGGCTGTGGTGGGTCTATTGGAAAGAATTTGGCAATTCTGTTTGCAAGACTGAGCTCAGAAGTTGTAGGGAGACATACTTCCATGGGGCCATCATGCTTCCTTGACAGTGTTTAGATATTGGTTTAATCAAAGAACTGTGTGCCATTATCCCAGGATCTGTGTCAAGCTGTGGATTAGGTTTATGAAAAAGCCAACAAAAGCTCCTGCTGTTTGAAAGGTTATGAGTATTTAGCTACGTTACTGCTGTTGCAGGCGTGAACACATCCTTTCAGTGTTTTTGAATTGTAGCAGTGTTACAATTAAATTAATTATGTACATCTAGTTATAAATTAGACTGAAGAGCTAAGTTTTTAATAAGTACTACTCATTTTCTTACTGGTTTTGACTGTAAAACATAAATTGAAATACACTTCTCAAAACTGGACTCAAAAGAGCACGTCAATAAAAGATATTGTAGTCAGTCAAATCAAAGAATGTTGAATCAAGAAAATAGAATCACCAGTAACTACCAGTTACTGTCACTATGTTAAACTTTTTAATTTCTCATAACAGCTAGAATAGCTTTGCGAGAACATGGAGAATACATATGAAAAAGAAGAAAGGAACTTCTGTTTGCAGAAAGTGCAGGGAAGTTGTTCCCATAACAAGTCATTCTATTAAGCAAGAGCCATTATTTTATCCTAGCAATGCAAATGTAAAACAGAAAGTCTTTTAGAAGCCAAGCATCATTGTTCGCATAGCATATTGTTAGTATATATATTTTTCCTTCCCACATACTTTTTTTTTGGGGGGTGGGG
This sequence comes from Psilopsiagon aymara, assembly GCA_024733675.1. NCBI lineage: Eukaryota > Metazoa > Chordata > Aves > Psittaciformes > Psittacidae > Psilopsiagon > Psilopsiagon aymara. The sequence continues at coordinate 60,691 of JANRGW010006202.1, forward strand.
GTGGGAAATTGCGTGCTATTCAGTTAAAGAGATTGTGGATCAAGACCCGACACTTCAGGAAAAGTATTTTTTTATACTGTTCAAAGCTGACCTCTGCTTTCAAAATGGCTTGATCTGCAGTTTTTCATCTGTTTAGAAGCATACATTTTTGGTTAAGAAATTGAAGACAATCTCTTTGTCTTTTTCCAAAGCTGGGGAGGTTGAGATAAAAAAGAATGCCTGCTTTAAAAGTCACACATGGCTGTAATTTAAGATTTTTTTTACCTCATTGTCCATAACAGTTGAAAGAAACCTTCAATGAAAGTTTATTAACTAGGCCAGTGCCTGAGGCAATAAAGGTTCATTTATTACCAGTTTCTTGGCTGTTTTTCTTCTTCTATTTTTCCGTTAAACTCATAGCGTAAGATAATACTTCACAAAATTAAACCTTTGACCTTCTGTGGAGTTAAGTTGCCTTTGATTAGATAAAGTAACAATTTATGGTCCAGCATGAGGTTGCACATGAAATGAATAATGCAAGGGACTGAATGAGAAGTGAGGATCTATTGCTTTTGAAAAGATGACTGTTGTTTAAGAAGGAATGTTCTCTCTTAATTGTATTGTAGTGATGCTGTATGCATTTCAGTAGGATTTTTAACTGTTGCTGAAAAGTACAATATAGCCAGGCAGTTATGCAGTCTGCATTGTTTAATTCTGTCACAATTGCACCAAGCCAATGGTAAATTCACAGATTACAAACCCCTGTTAAGCTGTAATAGATAGTACTTTGTTGTGGTATTTGAAATGCACTTTATGATTTCACTTCTTACTCTTCAGTACAAAGGAATAAATAAAACAACAAAAAAAGACCAAACACACAAAAAAGTAAACCCATCAGTTCCATAAATAGCAAATATTAATTATAAAATAATTATGTTTGCACATTCTTTTTCAGCATTATTGAACCAACCAGTAGTTCTCATTCAAAAAACACAGTCTTAATGTTAAGTTTTGTCTACTTTTAGCAAAACAAATCAAGAAGACATTACTTTCAAGGTCAATGTTTTATTTCTGCAACTGTGTTACTAATTGCAGAAACACATTGCAAGTAAAAAGATTCTTAGATTTGAAGATTGCTGTGGAAATTTAACTCTTTTACTTGTTTATTTTAAATGAAATACCCAGGCCTCAAAATTCATATTGCAATTTTGGAGTAGTTACAGGAAAAAGGTCTGATTAGTCTGATGAACAACAGATGGTTTGAGCCTCACATACACTGTTTTTCTCCCAGTGTAAGACTGGCAATTTCATTTTTGTTTCACCACTCTAAACCAGATTACATGAGGCTATTTAACAGTATTTAAAGTGCCATTAATTATTTCACGGGTTTTTTTTACACAACTCCTTTAATAATAGGTCTTTTAATGATGTTACAAAGTTGTCTGAATGTGCACTTTGTCTTGAACCATGCAAGTTGAGCAGGAAAATGCAGCTAGAATGGCCAGACAAGAATTTCTTGATTATCCCGAAATAACAGGTAATGAACTTTTTAGGGTATATCAATATTGTTGTATTGGATCAATCCAGGCAGCTTAACAGAAGTAAGACCTCTGGGTAACTGTAAGATTCCAGACCTACATTATACATAAAGAATGCTACTAAGGAAACTTCGTATATTTTAGCGGAACGTTACAGCATAGTATGAAGTTCCCTTTTCTGCAATGTAGTCTATGTAGTCAGACCTCTGTCCTTCTGCAGATTGCTTTTGCTTTCTTGTTTTATGTATCACACTATATAAAACACCCATTAGATCAGAGACTAAGGTTAGGATCCTATTTCATTTAAAGGAACTGTGCAGCAGCTTAGCAAGATACCACACCTTTTACCTCAACTGCTGAAACCTATCAAATCAGTGCAATAGTCTCCGGTGATTAGGGTCAGGTCCTAGGAGGTAACCCTGCCTTTCTTTCTCAGGCAGAGTTTTCTTATTTTAGTAAGAATTTTGCCTAAGAAAGAACTTCAATATGAAATTTGTAATTAAATCAAGAAAAGACATGAATTATTTTCACGTTGGTACTATTGAAACAAAATATAAGAAAAAAATTTAAGCATAAATTTGCAACAATGAAAGGAGTTTTCTTAGAATTTAGATGAGATTTGGACCTCCTCCCATTCAATGAATAAAGCATTTCTACAGAATGAGCTTTCCAGCAAGTAAGTGAAATTTAATGTAACAGATGTATTTTGATTTTCAACCTTATCTATAAGGCAAAGGTAAGTTACCTTGAAAATGTTCTCGAAGTCCTACAGGAAGAAGTCGTGAAATATGTGTATATATTACTGGATTTTTTTTAGGTGACTATAAGTATGTATATGTGTACGGTATATATAAAGGAAAGTAACAGTTATATTGAGGAAGTTCTTCATTATTTATTGGAGTAACTATTAGGAATTAAATTTGCTATTAGGTATAGTTATGTGAAGGAAAAGGGAAGTAAGATCAATTACTTAATTTTATAATGTGTCCCAGCCCAAGTTTAGGCATATAATTCCAAAATGTGTATTTTGAGACATATTTGAGACAGGAAAAGTTGCTCTCATAGGTTCTTTTCTTTTTTTCCTTCAAAAATAGGGTTTGGAAGCTACTTATGTCATCAAAAAGTTTTAAGAACTCTCTCTTAAGGCAGGGAATAATAGTTGCTGAAAGGCAGAAACCCTGGATGTGATTTAGTGCTAACCAGTAGTATTTCATACACATTTTTAAATTCTGTCCTCATATATGGCAGCTCTTTCAGTTGTTTTACTTTTAAAACAGAATTGTTTTCTGAAGATGCTATGGTATTTTTGTCATGGCTTTCTGTTTTATTCACTTATTTTTCAGCATTAGAGACCACACATGCAGGGCATACTTCTGGTCTCATTCTCACCCACGAAATTCTGACTTCAGTAGAGTTGTATGGGTGTAAATTAGACTAGAACTTGGCAGGAGAAAGCTTATGATTATATTTGGCAGAGGCAGCAGGCTGCAACTTTATTAACATAATTAACAGCTACAAACACACCCAACAGGCCAAAGTAATCTGGTGACAGAAGAGAGAAGGTCTTTGTAGGAAAGGAGCTTTCACGCTTTCTTTTGGTGTTCTGCTTCTTGTTCCTGAGTTCCTACTAAGGCTTGGAGAGCTTTCAATTGAGGTGTAATTCAAATTCATATGGTTCCTACAGGACACCTTGAACAGACTTCTGCTGATGAGTCTATAAGAACTGTCAGCAATATGGAGATTACTTCAGAAGCATGATGGTTGAATTGAACTTTACTTTCTGATGTTTTGCTTTTTGAATTAAATTGTTGGACAAGATTAATTGCACACAGTAAGAGATTTAAATGGATAGCTTTATAAAGCATTAAAGTTCTAAGTATGTCACATGGGAAAAAAGCTGTAAGGTTTAAATGAATAAATGTATTTAATGCATAAAATGTCTAGGCTAATTTTTTAATTCATTTACTAACATCTTTTATTGAACAAACATACTTTATTCATCCATCTTAGTTATACTGCTGTGGTTGTGGTAATTTAATATTCCTGCTCTTTGTTAATCTGGTTCAACAGAAGTAAATAATAGGTTTCATAAATTAAAAATACGCTCTTCAGAACATGCTTCTGAAGATAAAAAACAAGGCTGTAAACATTTATGACTGAAACAGACTAGATTGTTCAAATACTGCCATGATGTATCATGTATATCAATATGGCACTGATATCAGTTAGAATGCAAACAAGGTTTTAAATGATGTGCCCCTTCATTTCAGCTGGAGAATCCGCTTTACACCATCTGCCTATCAGATGGTTAGGAACCAGGACTGCGTATTAATGCCACATGTTCGATTTTCTTTCCTCTTGTAATGGTTAGATTCATATTGCTAATAGCTGTGCATGAGCACTGTCGATGAAATTTGTGTGACGATGGAGTGATGAGATATTTATAAAGCTGCCTGTCTCACTGCATAATCAGCAGGAAGAATGCCAGACACAAACAACTTATCAATTCCAGAATATTAATGACAACTACCCATTGAATTTAATCCAGTGAATATTTTGGCCTGGATACTTTTAACTGTTCAAATAAATACTTTGTAAAAATAAAAAATATCTAAGTGTCTGTTTGGTGTGATCCTTATTTCTTTTATTTCAGTTGGCTTTAGAGGTGATTTCTGGTCATCTCATGTTTGAAGATAAGATTTCTGTATTGTAGAAAAGCATGTACCTCAGAAATTCCTTGCCTACTTGTTTTAAGAGTAAAGAAATGTTAAATAATGTTTAGGTCAAAAAGGCTTTTTTTAATAACAATTTAAAAAAAAAATCTGAAGTATTTACTCAACTTTAAAGTTCAGTCTTTTAAAATATGCATATAGATATATAACAGCTTATTATCTCTTCTGTTTAGAATAAATTTGTCTGCCTTTGCTAGTCACATCAGTGAGGGGGGTCAGGCCTTGTGCTAAAGTTTTATCTACTGCAGTATAGTGAGTGCGCCAATGATTATAATGCTCTAGCAACTGGCTCAGGATCTTCCTTGCCACTTGCTTTGCTAAATCGTGAGTCAAGTGCGAGGAGAAACGTAAAACAGAAGCTGTGCTCTGTTGGAATTGCTGTGAGGAATGACATTAAGTGATAATTCTGAGGATTATTCCTTACTCACATTTCCCGCACACATGCACTCACACCGGTGCTTATATGAGACACGCATTTCAGATTTGTATATTTTAAATTAATTGCTGTATAGCGAACTAATCATCTCAATTGCTTATGTGGTGGCAGGAGAGAATGAATGAAATTAGCAGTTTAATTTCTGCTTTTTTAAATTATCATTTATTATCACAAGCATTATCTTGTGAAAATCATAATACAGAACTAAACAATATGGATTTTATTTTTGCAGTCCTTATCCAAAGTTTATAGTTTCCTTTAGAGAGAAGCATTATGGCCTACTTTGGTTTGGTGCAAATTTTGTAGCGAGAGAGAATGTGTATTTCAGCAGTTCTGCAACCGGGTCATTACTCCAGTGAGACATATTTACAGGCAGACCCATGAGTCCCATGTGCACTGCCTGTTTAATATGGTATTTACTTTAGTACTTGAAAGTGCTTAAAACTGCTGGTGTAGAAGTCAAGTCACAACCAAAATTTTTGAGTCATATTCATTGGTTATATTAGAGTCATAGAATAGTTAGGATTGGAATGGACCTTAAGATCATTTAGTTCCAACCCCCCTGCCTTGGGCAAGGACACTTCACACTAAACCATGACACCCAAGGCTCTGTCCAACCTGGCCTTGAACACTGCCAGGGATGGAACATTCACAACTTCTCTGGACAACCCATTCCAGTGCCTCACCACTCTTACAGTAAAGAACTTCTTTCTCATATCCAATCTAAACTTCCCCTTTTTAAGTTTGAACCCGTTACCCCTTGTCCTCTCACTGCAGTCCCTAATGAAGAGTCCCTCCCCAGCATCCCTATAGGCCCCCTTCAGACACTGGAAGGCTGCTCTGAGGTCTCCACGCAGCCTTCTCTTCTCCAGGCTCAACAGCCCCAACTTTCTCAGCCTATGTTCATACGGGAGGTGCTCCAGTCCCATGACCATCCTCGTGGCCCTCCTCTGGACTTGTTCCAACAGTTCCGTGTCCTTTTTATGTTGAGGACAGCAGAACTGCACACAATACTCCAGGTGAGGTCTCATGAGAGCAGAGTAGAGGGGCACGATCAGCTCCTTCCATGTGCTGGTGGATCACCTCCCTCGACCTGCTGGTCATGCTCCTTTTGATGCAGCCCAGGATGCAGTTGGCTTTCTGCGCTGCAAGAGCACACTGCAGGCTCATGTTCATTTTTCCATCAACCAACACCCCCAAGTCCTTCTCCTCAGGGCTGTTATGAATATTGTATTTGAATATTCCTCCAAAGGATTGTTCCTTAAAGATGCTGATTTTAGCTTGTCGATGGATATTCAGAAAGGAAGTATAGGTTATTGTATTGCTTAATGAACACAGGATGCAAACCAAAGTTCAGAGGTGCACCATACCTTTTTCTGTGGCCTAATTTAGGTACTGTAACAAAATTTGTATGATGTATAGCTTCATATCCTTCCTCTAAAGTAAAAATATCATTGGAAGCAATCCATGTTATTGTCAATACCTTTTTAGGAGCAGAATGTGCACAATTTATAATAGTAGTAGAAGCTAAAATAGAATTAAGCCCTTGTATTTATCCATCTTCTGATTTGATTTTTGGCTTTTGGTATACCTTCTACCTGAAATAGCAGTTTTCTAAATAATATTGATCTGCCTATGCAGAATGTAATTATCACATACTTGGTAATTCTGATTGCATTTGGTGGCGTTAGAAGTCAGCCTGTGAGGAGGGTTGGGAGGCTGGAGCTGTTTGCTAATCTTTGTGCGATCATGCAAAGTAATAAGGGAAAGCAATACACAGTGTATTCAAAGGCACCTCTTATGCCATCTCACTGCTTTCCTGATGCTCACTTTCTGCCTTCTCCCCACTGGATTTTGCCTTCTGTCCCTCCCCATCACTAGGTGAAAACATGGCAAGAGTGAACTCATTTTCTGTTTCAGGGGTCAAAGGAGACAAGAAGAGGCCCTTGGCAGAAATGGTGCTAGCAATATTTGCCTCAGCAACCTGGGATTATTTGCTTATTTGGTCTTTCCTGCCAAATTGCACCTCTCCTATGCTAGGTAGCAGCCTTAGCCCCCTAGAATAGTAAATTGTGGAATTAATTCCTCTTGAGATCCATGAGACACTTCACACCTTTCCAAGTAGCTGAAATTCAGACAGCAGGCACCTTTAAACTAATTACACTGAGTATTTTCAATCCTTCTCCATGGTCAGGCCAAGAATCTTGATTCAGTATGACTGAGGGTCTGTTCCCCTCTTGTGGCATCACAGGCTGATGTTGCATAATTGCATAAAATTTACCTGGTATAATGCCTTCTCTTTCATTCTTACATTTAAGTTAATGTAAGTTAATATTATTCTCTTTAGTTCCCACCTCTGTCCTCTGAATCAATCATGTGAGATAGGGAGCTCTTGTGAAGTTTTGGGACCAGTTTCTGCCTGCTACCATCCAGGCTGGGGCAAATGAGCCTAAGTGGGTAGCAGGACAGTTTGGGGACCACATTAGAATTTTTTTGCCTCAGGCAAAAATTGATGCCTGTGTCTTTGATTAAAGGCTGTATCTAATGTTGAGTTTTGAAGAGTGAACCATTTGTCTAATTGCTTTTGACAAGAAAAATGTTCTCATTTTTGTAAAACATTCTTGTAAATTGCTGAATGACAGAAATTTGGTTTGGTAGTAAAAGCACTTGGATTGCCTGAAGGCAGCTTTGGGATTGGGATTAAATGGGTTTAATAATTCCTCTTCTCACTGAGAAAAACCTTAATTCCTTGAAGTTTGGGGAAAGCAAAAAAGTATTTTACCAATGCTCTGCGTTACTAAGATTTCTTCTAAAAACATTTCCTAAAATGACCGCATCTCCTTACTGCTATGTTTGAAATGAGAATGAAATGTCATCTGTTACTTATAAATAAAAACTGTAGACCTGTTTTTTGTTTTATTTAGCATGTCAAACATTTGAGATCTAAAGGTTTGGTGGTGTGGGTTTTTTTTCTTTTTCCTAAGTACATTTATGTTAAACAGGGAAAGTTTGGATTTGATCTGAGGAAGGAAATTCTTTCCTGTAAGGGTGGTGAACCACTGGAATGGGTTGCCCAGGGAAGTTGTGAATGCTCCATCCCTGGCGGTGTTCAAGACCAGGTTGGACAGTGCCTTGAGTGATATGGTTTAGTGTGAGGTGTCCCTGCCCATGGCAGGGGGGTTGGAACTAGATGATCTTAAGGTCCTTTCCAACCCTAACTGTTCTATGATTCTATGATTCTATGTTCACCTATTCATAGCCAGACACTAAAAACACCGTTTTGAAACTAAGATTTCTGAGAGCTTTTATAGCTGCAGTTAGTTATGATTGTATTATGAGTACAGTTGCTGGCTACCAATTTAAGATCAAGTTGGATATATAGGAGAAACTAAATATCTAAATATAGTGTGAAAAATTTTACTTGAAAAAGCTATTAGCTTTTAAATCTAATGAGGAATAATATTCTGCAATGTTTTCTGTTCATTATATAGGAAGCATGAAGGAAGAATTAACAGTTTTAGTCCTTAAAATAATGAAGAGTCATAGAATAATTTATATTAAATTTTTTTCATTCTTATTTGCAGGCCTGACAGCAGCAGCTGCAGCAGCAGCAGCTGCCACCAATGCTGCCATAGCAGAAGCAATGAAAGTGAAAAAAATTAAACTAGAAGCTATGTCCAACTATCATGCAAATAATAACCAGCATGGAGCAGACTCTGAAAATGGAGATCTGAATTCAAATGTCGGTAAGTCTCAGACGCAGCATTATTATATTATTTGTCCGTAATGCTCTGATATTTTATTAAAATGGTGATCCTTCTGAACTTCCTTCTGAAATCCTTGATTTGATGTAGAAAGTTGCATATTTGTTCTCTTTTTCTTGCTGTTTTTAGTTTTATTTTTCATCTGACCTTTATACCAGCTTTCAGCATTTCTGTTACTATTTGCAAAAACATTCTTTGCTTTGCAGGTTACTTTTGCAGAGTTCAGTTAATATTTTCAGTGAAAGAAAGTGGTTTGATTGCTTAGAGTTCATTTTTCAAAGTATAGGTGGGGTGACAGATGATGGTGTCAAAGTGAAATTTAACAATGTCTCCTGCTCAGTGTGCTGGGTATCGACTTTAGGTAATTCAGAACACAAGCTTGAAAGCAAAATATTTCATA
>JANRGW010006204.1:0-34372 GCA_024733675.1 Psilopsiagon aymara
TGGTTTAGTGTGAGGTGTTCCTGCCCATGGCAGGGGGGTTGGAACTGGATGATCTTAAGGTCCTTTCCAACCCTAACCATTTTATGATTCTATAGGAAACAGATAACAGTAGCTTATGACACCTTTCAAATGTGAGCGCCAATTGCTGACTGCAGAGGAAGCTCTCAGTAGCGCATACCAAACTACAACAAATGATGCAGCTAGAAATTAGTGTTTCAGTTAAATAACTCCATTTTCCTCCACGTGGAGGGTAGGGGGGATATTTCTCCATGATTTTCAAGAATACTCCCTTCACACCAGGCTTCGTGTCTGTAACTGATTTAACTTTCCTCTTGGACCTGTAAGAGGGGTTTATCACCTTCTTATTGATAAATACACAGTTCTGCAAAGGTCTTCCTACCAGGAGCTATTGACCAGCGATGTATACACCAAGCAATGGCAGGGGTCTGACAGAGCATTCCAGACCACAGCTCTGGCACACGCCCTCCTCACTCTTAGAGGGTTTCAACAGTTGTTAATAACTGCCACGTTTACCCATGCCTCTATGACCTGTCAGACTCCAATGGAATGAAACCAAGGAGTACATAAGGAAATGCCCCATCCTCAAAGGCCAACAATCAACATCAAGAAAGCATTGCAGGGCAGTGCCAACTTCTTCACAATTGCTAGAGCCACCAACATTGGTGAATCAGGTTTCAGGCACCTGTATTCATAACATTCATCCATGACACATTTTCACATCAGAGAGTGGTACCAGATTATAGGAAACTAACTATAAAGTTTAGACCAGACTATGCCTGGACAGGGAAAAGCTCTTACATGAATAAGTTTCAGGAAGGGGAAAAAACCCTCACTATGTAGAATATTTGCTTAAGAAGATGTGTCCTTACATTGGAAGAGAGTGTTTACAGGGGCACAGCTGGAAGCACCAAAGCTTGTTTGAAACTGAAATTAAACCTTTCACAATCTATTTGTATATAAACAGTCATCTGAAACCCAATACAAAATTTAGCCCCGCAGGCCTTACTTTCATGAGTTCAATATCATGCGCATAAAACCAAGGATGATACTTCACCTCTCTTCTCAAAAATTACCCTATTTTAATAGAAACATTAATGCTTATTCTCACCTTCCAAAATGTGATCAGATTCTTCAAATCCTTTCTTCACATCTCCCTTTTTAATCCTCTTTATAGCCTTAAGAAAGGATTGTTTCTCAATAGCTTCCTAGGAAACGTAATGACACAATGAAATTTTTGAGGAAGCTGAGTGAAAACAAAACTTCCTCTGATTGAAGAATAAATATCCACGATAAAAAGCACCACAACTCATCAGACACGAACTATGGCAAAAGCTAAGTGACTTGACTTAAAGCAGTACATAACGTTTGACAACCCAGCAATTTCACAATAGATACCAGAACTGGACAGTCTTACATTGCCCAGAATCTCAAGGTCTGTAGCCACCAGAGCTATGACTTACAACCTAAGTGCAGTCTGTGGATAAGAATAGGGGAAAAAGGAAAAGGAAACAAACACTCAGAAAGGAGAAAACTAAAACCTCTCAGACAGGATGAAAACTGCAGAAATAGTTCACTTCTGAGCTCATACACAATAATCCTTCTTGGGGAAGTTTTATAAACACATTTCACCTTTGCTGAAGCTTTCCATAATGGAAAAAAAATCCTCAGAATGATCAAACAACAATAAAAATCAGCACATTTTTGGCTCTATTCCATCTTCCCTGGTTGAATAAACACCTAGGAGCTTCAGACAAGTTCACACATGTTGTCTGTGAGCCCACAAATCATACAAATCAAAACCTCTGTCCACGGGTGACAACACCAATGTCTGCACCAGACAACGCACGGACTCTCAATATTTGCATGAATACAATTCACATTACAAAATACGAGGTATGACCACACTGACCATTACAAAATTACTTAGAATCCCATGGCTCTGATTTCTCTCCCCATAAGAGTGGCTGCATGCATTTCTTTCTCATTTCTAGATTGGAATGCCATATTAGATATCATTTGCTTTTACTGTCACATATGCAAATCTTGTCAACAAGCCTTCTAGTTAAAAAAAAGGAATGAAATTATCTCTAATTGTTGACATTAACTTCTTCAGCATTGAGAAAAGCCATCTCGGGGTTGTGTCCATAAAGTCGGTGGAAACATTCACAGTGGAGATTGAACTCCTGAAAACTAATTTCATCAGCTTAGAAAGTAGAGAAGTGGTCTGCAGGAATCTCAGAGAAGCAGTACAGTGGCAGAGATAGAAGAAAATGTTTCCACACCCTATTATTGAGTGTTATAAATCACAGAATTAAGAATGAATGAATACCAATGAAGCCAGCAGGGTCAGACCAGAGAATACTGAAAGCAAACACATTGGGAAGAATGTAACTGATAGGATCTTGTTAATTTAAACAAATCTTTGCTGAGCATGATATATCTTATTTCATTTAGCTCCAAATAACACACAACAAGCTAATGTACTCCCAGTCAGAACTATATCATTGGTGTGTCTTCTCTATATTTAAATACTCATATTATTCCCTCTATCCATATCCTGCTGCACCCACAAAGACTAACAAAACACGTGGGTCAATAACGACGAGTAAGAATGCAAGTTAACCAGACATCATAGGGTCTCAAGCTAACTGCAGATCCAGATCTGAGCCATCTTACCTGAATTGTGACAATAGGTTTGAGCTCTTCGTACTTAATCTTCACAGCTTTAGCTGCCCTTCTGGAATGTTCTTGTGTGTCTGCAAGGACTGCACCAATGATGTGACCAACACAAGTGACCTACAGGCAAGATTAGGACCCACCATCATTTGGTGTCTACATGCAGTAATGGAGAGGCTCATGATTTTAATCTCCATTTATTCCTTTTGTGCAGTTTTTGCAGCTATCTGTTCAGACCAGTTTATTTAAAACCAGCCAAGGGAAAATGATCACAAACAACTTTGGACAGTAACAGATTGAGTGAGCCTGTCCCAGTGGCCTGTAGCCAAAAGGACAACAGCACAGAGAAAGCTCCAAGGAGACCTTACAACAGTCTTCCAGTACCTAGAGGTACTGGAGTACTTAGAGGAAATCTGGAGGTGGACTTTTCACAAGGACATGTAGTGACAGGACAAGGGGAATGGCTTTAAATTGGCAGAGGAGATTTAGATTAGATATTAGGAAGAAATTCTTCACTATGAGGGTACTGGCACAGGTTTGCCCCATCCCTGGCAATGCTCAAGGCCAGGTTGGACGGGGCTCTGAGCAATCTGGTGTGGTGGAATATGTCCCTGCCCGTGGCAGGGAACTAGATGGTCTTTCAGGTTCCTTCCAATCCAAACCATTCTGTGATTCTATGATAACATAGAGAGAGAGGCACAGGGCAAAGGGACTAAGACCTTATTGAATTTGACACCAAGATTTCTATTGATCCAATAGTTAGGATTTTTCTCTGTATAAAGAAGAGGACTTCACTAGAAATATGACAAACCTTATCTCCTGCGCAGTGTGATTGAGAAAGGCTATTTTTAACCACATACCACATCCTCAGCAAAGACAGTCTCATCATTAGCGATGCCAGTAATGTTACTGCCAGGAACATCTTTGGCGGAGACAAAACACACAAACCCAGGAACACTCTGGGCTTCAGATGCATCTACAGAACTGAAGAAAGAAAGAAAGGAGGAGAAGCAGCATTATCATTTCTCATTTTTGCTTTTTGTCAGCATTCACGAGATACCAATACATTTTCAGGCCTGATTCCCTGGCTATGCAAAAGAGAAGGAATTTCTCACATGAATATCATGTGAACCAAGCAGAAAGGACATGTTAGACTAAAAATTTATACAACCTATATGATAATTTGAATCCCAGCTGAGCCTTATCATCAATCTGATGCATTGGACAATACTATGTCATACATCTTTTTCCCTAAAATGTATCTGAAGTTGACCCAGTTGCTACATGTACAGACCCCTTGACATCCTTGGCCAAAGACAGACTTGTGTCAGTGATGTTATGTCTCTGCTGTCTTCTCAGCTGCCATGATTCTGTGAAGACAAAATTCCTCCCTATTTGGCAAACACAAATTTTTATTGCAGACACCTATCATCTACCGTGGGTTCACCTCTAGCTAAAAATCTGCCTGTAAGTCAGGAAGAAGTTATTGAGTATCAATAGCAAGGAAGCTGAAGGGCATTTAAAAGGATGCAAAAGAAATGATGCTCCAAAAGCAAAAAGCTTCATGAAAGGCTTTTTTGGGTAATCAGCAAAAGAGGTAGCTAACCAAAATGCTTGTCTGCTTCAATCATATACAGATTTAAAACTAAGTGACAAGCAGGATAGAACGTAACTACAAAAGTGCAACATAATTTAGTTTTTATATGAGGCACATAAAAAGATCTATTACAAAAGACTTTCAAGCTCCTTGTGCAGTATTTTGCACACTGGCTGTGTAACTGGCTTGCTTTACAAGGGACCTGGTGAGAATAGAAAAGCTGTGGCTTTGTTGCTGCTTAACTGAATGATTTATTGTCTTCTGTAAATTGCTGCCATTTTTTCAGCATGCTTGTTTAGATTCCTGAAACTCCGATGCAAACTGTGCCTGGAAGTAGCTGTTTATGCATCCCAGTGAGTTACAAACTTCTCTAAGGAGACATTGAATGTATGAATGAACTTTCCCACATGAACTCTGACAGCAGGAACTGAAGACAGTGCTATATTTCTTTGGAAAGTTCACTTTCCCGTGCTTCTGCATGGGAATGCCTCAGAAACAATCCCCTGACAGTTTCCCTTAGTTGGAAATACAGAGGCAGATGACTTCGAGTTTACACTTGGCAGTCAAAATCTGACTTGGGGTGAAGTGGAAGTTTTCAGAACCAATATTTTGACCCTCAAAACCATAGGCTGAGGTAATTCTGTCACCCGATAAAATACGCTACTTCTTCCTCTACAGAGCCACACAGGCTCACAGCTCGAAATATCAGTGTGCAACGGAAATGCTAGAGAAGGTGTAATTAGAAAACAGTGCACGTTGTAGTCACAGGCATAGATCTGATGCTTTCTCCGTTGCCCCATCTGCACTGGTAATAGTAACAGTGTTTATGCATTTGCAGTGCTCATCAATGACTGCACTGCAACACCTAAGATGTAACTGTGATGAAAGAGCGGTTTAATAACCCAAGAGCTGACTACTACATCTGTGCATCCATGACCACCATGCTGCCCATCCTGTGTTAGACCACTGTGGGAAACCTCTGGACAGGAAGCCTAAACAGGCAGGAAGTATTGCCTAAGGAATGAGCAGCACATCACAAAGCTATTGAGGATGACATGAGACAATATAACACAGAGCATGCCACATCCAAGTAGTTAAGGGCAGACAAGAGCACGCAGAACCAAGACAATTAGGGATTGTGGGGGGCAGCGAGTCCCACAATAAAGCAGCATTAAAACTCATATAAGAATGCAGATGGCATTACCTGACAGCACAGATATTTTAGGGTTGGTTAGTCACTATCGTTACAAATTATGCATCAGTCATGCCCTGCATGACAAGATATTTTCAGAGTCATCTGCATTCCAAACACTGACCTATCCACCTTGCTACATATCTACATCTGGTAGCTGAAATTAACACACATAGGGCTGTTACACAGACAGCTTGATCATAGCCAGTGTAAGCAAGTGCTGTGCAAGACAGAAACCAGAAGATTCATCAGCGGGAGTACTGTGGTAGACTTGCATGTTACAACCTAAATCTTTAGGCAGATAGGAAAAAGTATGTTTAAGCTGCATGCTCTCGTTAGTGATAAAATGACTCATTGTGGCCCTCTGCTACCCTGCTCCTCTCTAATCCTTCATGCTGGAGTGCAAGAGATGCAATATGCAAGAAGGTTGCCTATTGCTGAGGGCTTTGTGCTTCAGCAAAGCTTTGAGTTTGGTGTTAATTTCCTCATATTCTCACTGACTAGGACTTGCAAGGCAGCTGTAACACATACAGCTCACCTCCATATGCAATGAATTGGAGTTCCCCCTACCGCAACATTTCCTTCACCCACAGCTTAACAGGTCAGTGTTTACTAAACCACCAGGCACTGGATGCTCCCCACATCTGAAACTCAAAAGCAACACTTACAGGATCTTTGCATGAGCTTTGGTGCTGGTCACCAGCGTTAGATACAGCTCATGCTCATAGTGAGGGATGTCATCGCAGTAAACAGCTTCTCCACATGCTTGTTTGGCTGCTGAAACGTGCATCAAAGGCCGGCCCACCATATCTTCAACTGCCTGCCCCCTGGGCACTTCCTGGAGTAAAACACATGGCTGACTACTACTGCTTAGACTGCAGATACAGAAGCATTGAAGGAAGAGAAAAAAGCACCATGAGACATTCCAGTGAGATGGGGAACAGGATGAGAGCTTGTGCCTGTCAGAAGGGAAGGTGAACAAAACCAAGTGGCTACACAGAAGGGGCTGTAGAGAGTGAAGTGAAAGGGATTTGGTTTTGGAAACCATCGTGGAAAAGAAGGGTCTGATGTTACAGCTTGCATAAAAGGTTCAAGTTTGGAAGCTAGCTTCTGCTCCCAACGCTGAAGTGAACAGGTCATTAATGGAGAAATAAAGAAGAAGATACATCCTGCATTTGAAGCCTGAGAGATGCAAAGAAAAGCAGGCTGTAACTGGGGAAAGCAGAAGGGAAACATCAGTCAGGATACTGAGCTGGATGCAAGAGGACATTGCTACCCACCGAATTTCTATGAAGCTATACATGCCAAGAACAGTCACAGGCAATGAGAGGAAAGAACATTGTATTCTAAAACAAAGAAAAGACTGAGATCCCAATACAAGCCTCAGAAATGGCATTACATAAGTTCACATATTGCCCATGCTCAGGGAGACAACAAGGTAAGAAGTGCAGCTTGAGCTACAGAAAAATCCAAGTCTACATCATGCACACACTGCTACTTACTTGGAAGAGCTGGGCATTTGCAATGGGATCTTTGTGAAACAGCTCTGTAGCACTGGTGTAGCTTGAGGGGACGGGTTCACATAGTTTGTTCTGCCAGAGACATATTAAAAAACAATCATCTTCCCTGCCAGTCCCTTTCTCATGTTCCCCAGGATATTCTCCATTTTCCATCTTCCAGTGAAGATAATTCATCTTTTACTGGGTTAAAGGCAAACAGGACTCAGGATCTGCTCAAAGAACACAGCCACAGACCCACAGCAGCTGTAATATAACAAAAACATCATCCTTCCACAGCAAGGTGGGGATGCCACAAGGAAGCAAGTAGGAAGATGCACTAATCACTGTCATGCAGGTAAGGAGTAACTAGCATCTACTGCAACATGGAGATTGCTATGAGGTACAACTCTCCTTGAATCTGAACCCTGCCCACCAAGAGAACACATAGAGGTCCTCCTTCCCCAAGTCTGCCTTCCCCAGCAGCACTCACAGTGCCATTGTGGTTCTTGCTCAGTTTCTGAATGACCGTCAGGTAGAACTTGAAAAAGAAGCTGAGCGTGAGCGTGCGTCGAAAATCCACCATCCCACCAGGCGCAGACGGGGACAGATCCATCTCGCCTGCCAGTAAGCGGCAGGCATCCTGCAGCAGCTTCTCATTCCAGTCCCTGAAAGGGAACAAAGGTGACACTGAGCCCTCGCTCAGCCCTAAATATCACCAGAGCAGACTAACTCTTCTGACATGCAGCCCCACAAGCTCTCAAGCAACATCTGTTCTATCTCTGGTTAGAGTATATGTGTAAGCCTTGCTCTCATCTTGGGTTTACATCATCTTTTCTAAAGATGTGCAAAGCATTTAAAGAGTGCAGATTTCTCAGTCCAGTTCGGAAAAAAAATCAGTTTTGTAGGCCGTGCCCACACCTTGCTTCTGCCCATTTCAACCAATGAGAGAATTTAGCCTGCAAACAGCTCTCTGAATGAGACACTGACACGGACCTTTGAGGGGAAGGAGTACTGGAGGAAGCAAGGTACCATGCAAAACATAGACTGCTGCAGAAGTGTGGATACACTTCCCCTTTCCCCTTAGACTATTTATTATGCTCCTGTAAAAATCAGCACTGTTCCACTAAGCAGCCTTTCTATCACAGGGAAGTTCCTACCTGCCAGTAAGCTCCTGGCAGGTTTTTAGTGCCAGAATAGTTGTTGGAGCCATTCCTCCATAGCTTAGTTTTATGTCCTCCACTCGGCTAGTGCCATCTTGGAACAGGACTCTCATCCCACAGGTCACAATAGCAATGTCATCCTCC
Organism: Psilopsiagon aymara; assembly: GCA_024733675.1. NCBI lineage: Eukaryota > Metazoa > Chordata > Aves > Psittaciformes > Psittacidae > Psilopsiagon > Psilopsiagon aymara. The sequence continues at coordinate 8,290 of JANRGW010006204.1, forward strand.
CGACGGGAAGCCTGCTTGAAAGCTGAGAAGTATTCACCCTAGGAGAGAGGAAAATACTCCTTTATTCTCTACTTCGGCATGCTTTGGAGTATAAATATGGACAAGCCATTAACCCATCTCTCTACATGGATGAGCTATTCCAGGGAACTGTATCTGGTTGTTTCTGCTTGCAGGGCCAAGCAGGATATTTTTGTTCATGCAGTGCTGTATATTTTCACATGATTCAACAATTAATTCTGATGTATTAGGTCAGCACTTACTCGCCAGCATAGGACTGTGTGGGAAATGAGCTTTGACTGAGATCTGCCTGTACATATCTTGAGAGGAAGAGCCAGGACATGTATTTGTACATAAAGAAGTTTACAGTTCCTCAGCAAATTTTAGTTTCTCCCAGGCTGCTAAGCTGGAAGCCTAATCAGTAAATCCCTTCCCTTTGGAAGTCTTTGAACTCTGTAAGAACTGAAATCAATAATCACAAATGTCTCACAGTTCTAGAAGAGACCAGACTAGTTAATAAAAGACAATTTCAATCTGATACTGCAAATACAACTCTCTGTAACTACCCTGAACCCTTTGCTGGTCTTCAAAGAGTGAGGAAATCCTTTAAAGTGCTCTATTAACTCACAAAACTCAGCAGTTCTCCTACGAAGAGTGGCAGTAAATAGGAGATTAACACTCCGCCAGTACACAGCAAGTGATGGTGATGGTGCCACCCTGGAGTCACAGTGCAGACAGTTTTTTCCCTTGCTTGTCCTGCAGATTATGACACATTTCTGTTGAGGCATCTTACAGATTAAATGAGGAATCAGACCCAATGCCTTTGCATGGCCCTTCTGGAGAGTTATCTGCCAGGTTTCTTCTGTAGTAGCTTAGCCAAGCGACTGCACAGCACAGCAGTTTGTTCCATTAATTATTTCTCATCAGAAGTGGATAGCAGTTCTTCCATTATTGTAAAGAACAGCTCCTCTGTTGTTGGCAAGGAGAACAGTTTCACAAGAAGTCCCTTTTGTGCATCAAGAACTTGTTATTGCAGATATAACTGAAGGGTGTGTTTCATTTCCTGAATTCAAGTAATTAGTGGGCAGGTAATAGCAGAGGAGCATCACTAGCATCCTCCCAATGAGGACATTCTGCCTCACTGAATGTTAAACAAATTAGCTTTCAAAGAAGAGAAAAAGCAGCCTCTTCTCTTGCTGCACACTCTCTGTGACAAAGCCTACCCTGAGCTCAGTCTCCCTACAGTGACACTTGATGTGCAAACTGCTAAACTTCTTTAGTCTTATTATTTCTAGGGTCTGGCCACTCTTACCCTTGGTTTTACAGGTCACACCAGTGCAAGAGGTAACATCAGTTTTAGACAAACAGAAACAACAAAAAATATTGATCTACCTGTGTGCTGACACAGCCCTGCTTCTAGCTGTGAGGAAACCACAGTTCCAGAAGACTTTGCTTGCCACATGCCAGCACCTTCAGATGTCCCCTGGAGAACTTTAGTCTCCTTGATTTCATGTTTATGAGCAAAGATCAGCCAAGGAACCATGAAGCAGAGAGTTCAAAAGTTGTTTTAGTTTTTCAGCTCAATGAGCTTCATGTAACCTGGGGAGGAAGCTGTTGCCCTGCTGGTAAAAGTTTGTCTTGTGAAGTTGCCATAAGACTGTCATATGAATGGAGGAGTCACTACACTGTGAATTGCTGTATCTTATAACTGGTAGCCTCAAGCCCTAAAAACGTAAATGCTTTCACAGCCACAAAAATACAGCCTGATGTTCTGAGTCCTAAAGGGAAGAAAAGAGAGGTTTACCTCTTAGATATTCTGCATCTGTTATGCTTCATGCTGCTATGGAAGTGTTCATTGTTCTAGTTAAAGGAAGTTTTGCAGGCTCGTTTGAAGTTGCAGATCCACATTGCCAAAATGCCCTAATAATCAGTCCTCATTTCAGTCATGCAAGGCAAGGATGCAGAAACTGAACTTCCCTCTTATCCATACACATTTTCCCCCATTTCTTTTCCCATTTCAGTTCACAGAAATGAAGCAGAAACCTCCAGAACCTTCACTTCAGGAACTGCTAGCATCTTTGCTATATATTTTGCAAACAGAACTTATTCCTTGGGAACATCACTTTGTCACCTTTTGTCATTACTAAATGCACTCAAAAACCTTCAATTATATTCTTGCACTAGAAAACACGTTGGGCTACTGTACTTTATGATAAAGCCCAGCTCCCCTTGCCTGTCAAAAACAGCATGTTGCTAAATTTTCACCAAATAATTTCCTTGCTTCCTGGCCCACCTGGGACTACAAGTAACCATTTGGAGTTCAGTCCCAAAGTGAAAGAGAGCCTAACATTGAAAATGACATCCAAATAACAGCATTTCAGCTCCACAAACACTAAAGTCTTCTCCTACAAACTTACTTTCTTGCTGTAGGGTATTTCCACCGAGAGAAGGATTTCCTCAGGCTTAACTATTGTCTTTCTGTATCCAGTGAAAAACTTCTCATCCATTGTGATAGTCCTTTTGCCCTCTGCAGAACAAGAAGAGATCAATGGCAGATGGATTAATAAATCAGAGAAAGTCACTGATCAGACAGTCCATTTCAGGGTCCTATTCCAAAAAAAATTCTTCATAAGAGCAAATACAAATTAAGACATTTGGCTTTCTTCATAGGAAAAAAAAAAAAAAAAAAACCAAAAAAACAAAACCAAAACAAACAACAGTGTCAATCTTAATCTGCAAAATCCACAAGGATCAAACGTAATGTTAACTTCCACCTTCAAGTTCTGACCAAACATAATAACCCATGGCAGAGGACTGTTGACTATCCCACTCCCCTAAGTGCCACAAGGAAACGCTACTGACTTACCAGTTGACACCAGAGTCAATTGGCTTCCACTTGCCATTAACACAGGATTTAAGTCAGAAATGGGGCTAGCTGTCATTATGTTCCCACCAAGAGCCTAGAATTAGAATATAGTCGTCAGATAAATATTCAAAAACCTGAAGATACAACCACAGCATCTTGCGTACGCATTACTCCATACACAGTGCACTAGAGCTTAGCTCTGCTTTGATAAATTCTTCCTGTTTGCTCAGCAATTTTAGGCTTTTAATGAAGTGGGAAAATGTGAAAGCAATGAAATCAGTTGCTGTCCCAGTAAATACTAGCAGTTTTAGGAACAGTCTTTGGATAATGCATCAAAACTACTATATACTCAAACCACATATACCCAACAAAACCAAAATTCAATCACTATAGCTGCAATTAAGGGAAGATCCATGAAAGTATGGAGCATCTTTTCAGTAATATTCAGGAACCCAATTTTTTGGCTGCAATACAAATAGCACACTACCTTGTGGAGCAAAATTACATGTTTGATAGGTTGGTTCATCTGCTTGCTTCATATTCCTTTCCTTTTAGTATCTGGAGTTTGAACACACCAAACCCAGCTCTTCTTTCCCTTTAAAACTAGAGGAAAATTTGCCACATCTGATGCATTAACACTATGACTACAATGGCTGTGCTGGCAAAAATCTACACCCCTGCTTCTTTGAGGTTTGTTCAGCACTCTACGTACATATTTGCTAAATTAGTCAAATCTCAGTACAGTTTCCCCACTTATTTTGACAACAGACCTGGGCAACTGCCATGCTTCTGTTTCCCTTGCTTGCTAAACCTGTGAACACAGGCACCAAGACCCACATTGCTATCACTTCCTGGGGTCGGTTTATGCGTACTACCTTCTTTACCTAGGTTTGCAAATGTTCTCAAGTGAGAAGCGCACAGTGCACCAAGGCTGGATGATGCCCACCAGCTCCTCAGACTGAGTTCTCAATTTTAGTCTCTGATGCTCCCAAGTAACTTACAGCAACATTCCTGATCTGTGGCCCTGCAAACCACCTCAGCTGCTCAAGGACAGCCTGGAAGACCTCTGATTTGTAAGGAGGAAGCTCTGCCACTGCTTTTCTCAGCACCTCCTCTATTGAGCTCAGGGTACAGGCAGCACCAAAGGTGACCCCTGTAAACAAATGAAAAGAACTGTTGTTCTCTCAAACATCAGAGTACAGGAGGATGGTTATAACTGTGTCTACAAACCTTAGATGTCACTGAGTTTAATTAGACAGCAGGGCTTAGAGAAGACATTCAGCTGCAGTGGCCATTGTATGCACTGCATGTAAACATCATATCCTCAGAACAAGATTCACCTTTAAATCACAGCTCATGGTGGCACTGACACATGACAGTAACCCGCTATACCCTTTTGCCTCAGTGTAGTGTGAACCATATTGCCCTCCTATGGGTATTAGTTTATCCTTTGAGAAGTGAACTCCAGCTCCTCTTTGGAGTTTCCAAAACTTACACATGCTACCAAGCATTGGACCACATACACTACATTTCCTAATTACTTCTTAATATTTGTGAGGTTGACCTGTTCCCACCACAAAGATAAATGCAATATGTCACTTAGTTGCTTAGATGGTCAAATCCAGCATCATTCCCCCAGCTAGTAATTGTCTAATTAAAAAGATTGCTCATTGAAATCCATTATTAACCCAGTTAATATACCTAAACCATGATGCATCAAACAGATAAAGCCCTCTAATTCTCAAACTAATCTTACATATCACTCACTTGATTCCCTGCATGGGAGAGGAATTCATGCATACAGAAAGCAGGTTTTAATCTTGGGATTTTCCTTCATATTCTCTTTATTATTCAAAGGAGTCTCTACACATTTCACAGATGTTCTGCCTCTTTATTGCTCACCTGTTTCAGTGTGCTGAACAGCATTCATTTCAGAGATCCATGCTGGTGCTATTATCACCGGATACAACATGTTCTTTAACCTCATCTCAATACCTTAAGGAAAAGTAAGAGTCCTTCAGTTACTCACAGATAATAGAGAGCCTAAACTAACTGTTTTCCAATGAAATGGCAGCAAGCCTATTAAAGAGTCAGTTCATTGACCATCTGTGATTATATAAGGTCACAGAGATACCAAACTAAAAGTTGGTTTCAACTTATACCAGAATTCTCATAGGGAAGTTTTACAGTCTCTTTTCTAGGCTTACAATAACCTAAAATACACTGTTTAGTACTTGCTTAACTTGGCTATTGTTGTACATAATCCTTCAGGAAAGAACAATGAATGCAATGAACCCTACAAACTTTGGGGATTGTCACCTGAAACAATTGCTCAGGATAACAGCATTACTAAATACATCTCAACTCTCCTCCTCAGCACTTAAGTTTGCAGAAGTACATATTTGGGGGAAAAAAAAAGTAAGATTTCAAGTCTTGAGCATTTACTCACTGACAAGCCTTTTAAAGCACAGGTTTCACAACTGAATTTGTTGGTTTATGAAAACATTTTATGCTGTGCCACTCACCTCTGCTCAAAATTCCACAACCCAGCGCATAAGCTTAGAGGTCTAGATAAGCATGGTTTTCTCACCCAACACAGCAAAGAACAGGGAAAAACATTCACTGTGAGATTAATCTACCCAAGAAGAAATTTTATTCTTACATAAAACCTGAAGATTAAACATCTATTTGACAGCAATGGCATAAAGGAGGTTTACATTTGCACAGCTCTCATGGAGTACTCCATGGAAAGTGTTCCGAATGCTCATAATGAGCATCAGCTCTTCCTCTTACCCACTTCAGTGTTCCCCACAACGAGCTTGGCGTTGGGGTACTGGGATTTGAGAGCCACCAATTCCTTCAGAGTTGTAGGCTGGATCCACATCACACGCTCGCCTTTGAAACACAGCTGTTTCTGCTGCTTGTTGCTCTGAGTCTGCAAAAGTGAATTCACATAGAACTCAGCCTATAGATAGTGAATTCAGCTAGAGCTTGGCTCAAGCCAAGAATCCCTGCTCACATGCTGCCTATGCCTATGTCAGGCCAGGCTCCATCTTAGCAAAGTTACTTATGGTTAGCTGTGATATCCACACTGTTGTTGGCAGATAGCTATTCCCCATCCTTCTGCTAGCAGTGATGAGTCTTTTTCATGCTGACAAGAGTTTTTCCTTCCTGATATCGCCAGGTGCATTCTGCAGACACATCTCCCTAGCAAGACCTCTGCCAGTAAGCTCCATCTCACCAAAGTTCTGGCAGATGCCTGTGGCTTCAGCCATCTTGGAGGCAATGGGTTTTCCATTCTCATCTCACTGCGAAATGTCAATCCTTAGCACTGCTGCATTTGAGTTCCCAGCTGGTTCCCTTAATTCCTTCATCCGGTGATTGAAGAAAACAGACTCACGCGGCTGCCCCCCAGCAACATCAGATCAACCCTTAGGCAGGAGAACATCTTAGAGAAGAAACAGATGGGACCTATCTCATACTAAGTATATATTATGTTATATATGAGAACCTACTCATGCTGCAGCTCATGACACATTTAGGCTGGGTGCAGCAGCAGAACAAACAACCAAATTTCAGTTGCTTGTTAAATGTGAAGGAAGCTGTAAACACACCATATGCTGGACAAGATTCCTGGCTGGAACACAATTGCTTAGATGAAATCTACCCCAAAAAAAGAAAGGAATAAAACATGAAGAGAAACTAATCTCACCTAGCTTTTCCTGTCAATGTGAGCTAGCCAACTGCTACTCCTGCTACACTGAGCGCAGAAGTTGGTGCTTTTGGAAAGTCACCTATCTGAAACACATATTCAGCTACATCCCATAGCTCCTACTTCTTTTCCTACACTATAAAGAGAACACAGGGTCATTAGCTCAGATACAACTGTATTTAATGTAGAAGTTCACGTCTGACCTAGTAAATTGAAATCTAGATGACAGCAACTGTTCCACCCATGGAGCAGTGACCGGAAAGGAAGGCAACACAAGAGCAGTCATGTATGGTGAGAAACAGTGAAGAAAGCCAGGCAGCTGGGGCTCGCACTTGGCCTGCATATCTTTTAAGTCACACTGGCTTAAAAGCCTTCTCTTTTATACAATAGGGAAGCATTCATGCCCATCCATCTTTTATCAGCAGCCATCTTCGGCTCGCCATTTCCTTGGGGAAGAGACACTGCGGACACTCAAACCCTGTGCAGCACAATGAAACCAATGAACCACATACCATTTCTTTTTGTATGAACTTACCATTAACTCTGGTGGGAAGATTGGCTCCTGTGTAGGGTCCAATGGCTGGAACTCAGAAGAATTGAACAGGCTGGAGGACATCATTTTCTGTGACAGAGATAATGCAAATGGCTGGGCAGCAGAGAAGAACACTATCTGCATACAACACTAACTTGTTCCTCTTTTCAGTCAAACCCCTATTACTACTTCATGGGGCAAAGGATGGCAAACACAGCAAAAAGATATCACCTGATTCAGCATTTCAGGTGTTCATATTTTCCTGATCACAATGCATGTCTAGTCAGAAGCCAGAACCCAAGCCCCGAACACACTAACAGGCTTTTGCCAATCAGAAGTGACATCGCTTTCACATTGGCATGTTAAATTACAAAGGTACCTTTTCTGAGGTAAGATTTGCATAAATATAGCTAAAAACAAAACAGTGGGGTTGGCACAGAACAAGCCAGAGCTAAGGCTTCAAAACATCAGAAACAGAGGTAAAACTAGTTGTTGAAAGGCACCTTACCACGCTGTCTTCTTTCCCGTTCATGCAGCAGCCTGGTCCATTGGCTTTTCCTCCACAGCAGCCCCCATTCTAAAGAAGTAACAAGCACACTTCAGTCATGCTACACAAAGTCAGAATATTCCAGCTTTTACATGACATATTCCTTCCCTTTTTTTGTAGTAATTTGGTAGCAATGTTTTCCATTAATAAGCTACTCTGACAAAAGAACTCCAAGCAGTCCTAGTTGCTGGAATATTCCATGCGACACTGAATGCTTCCTAACAATGAATCCAGAGGAATTCACTGGAATTTCCTGGCAAATAATTTCATTATATTCTCTCTTTCTTAAATTCATTTTATAGTTGCACTCCCTTGTGCCCTAATTTGTGTTTTCATCTCTCCATTGTTTGAACCTCAACTGGCACATAAAATGTGATTAACATTTTTCCTCCAGGTATTCCAAAAGCTTCCAATTGTACAATTGGTTGGAACAGTGATTAAGTTACTTCATTCATCACTGAACTACAGAGCTTGGGAAAGATTGTACTGGGGAATTAAGTGGTTTTTAGATCTGTTTTCACAGAACGATGTATTGCTTCAGTATACCAGAAGCTGGTAACACATTCTTACAGTTGTCACCATGTTATTTAACAAAAGAGTTGCACCTCCAGATTCAGAAGGAATGTGTGTACCTCAGTAGTGTAAAACCTAGTATGTCATGATGGCTATTCATGCTAATCAGGACATATCCAGTGGCAGTGTTTTCCAAGAGCAGATGTTCAAACAAGCTGAGATGGCTCTAAATATCTGCTCCACAGTAGAGGTGACTAAAACATCAAAACTCTAATATCACCAGCTCAAGCTGAAACAAGTGCAATGCTGTTGTATGTCCTGGGTTGTAGGTGAGCAACGCTGAGGAATCACAGCAAGACTCTTGGGAAGGTGATCTGAGATGATGCTTTTCAGAAGTCATTCCTCTTCCAAAAGCAACAGGAGGACAACTGTATGATGACAGCCTCTGCCATCACTACATCATCATTTCATCAGAGAAAATGGGTAAAAGTGAAGAAATACAGTCCTGGGGTAAAGGTTGGACTTGATGATCTTAAAGGTCTTTTCCAACCTGATTGATTCAGTGATTACATTGCAAATTATGGCTTTTCAAAATTCAGCTTACCATGCTATTTTCCCTCTCACGACAGCACCCAGTGCCATTGGCCACTCTGCCGCAACAATTCAAGTCCTGTGGGGACAAAAGCTGTTCTGAGAAACACAGGCAGATTCCAAGGAAATGAAGTAGACTCGACTCGCTTTTGAGAGATCCCACATTTATTATATCCGAAGCAGAAATGGGGGATGGAAGCTGCCAAACAAGTAGGCGTTTCCCTTGTCAATGGAAGGCAGTACCCTACAGTGTGACGGCCAGGGCATGTCCAGTCTATTGACAGACCTCTTGTCCTAGTTTAGAACTACTCTGATCATTCAGACAGTATCGCTGGTCTAGCTGGAGGTGTGAGGAAATACTGAGTGAAGAATAAAAGGGACTAGCACATGCAATACAATACCTAGTACTCTACCAGCACCCAGTTGCATTCAGCTCAGGGGACTATCTTAACCCAGTGCAGTTTCTGTCTCTTTTGTAACTTTCCACAGCTTTCTGTCCAAGTACATGCTCAGTCTCCCCTGAAGTCTGTGCAAGTTTTTGGTGCCCACAGCACCCTTTGGTGAGTTCTGCAGGTCAGCTACCTGGTATATGGCAGATCATCTGCCTTTGCTTGTTTTCAACCTGACTTCTACTAGTTTCATTTCTTGACACTTGCTCTTGTATTGGAAGAGGCAGCAAACAGCAGATGCCTGTCCACATTCCACCTGCCAGTCACAATTTTACAGATCTCTCTCAGAGATCACCACAAACCACAGTACATGGGGTATGTAGAGCCCCTTCCCTACTGCTTCCCTGTATGGCAACCAGAATACCACAGATGTGATCCTTAGTCCACTTCTCTGAATCTTCCCTTATTCTGCTGTGCCCTGTCAGAGATGAGAGGACCAGAACTGCACAGAGTACTCAAGTGTAGGAAGAGGCATAATGCAGAGAGAGGCATGGCAGTGTTTTCCGTTTTGTTCTCTAGCCTTTGAAGTGCTGTTTTGACTGCCAGTGAGCATTGAGCTGATGCTTTGTGGAACTCTACCACACCTCCAAGATCATCTTCCTGTTGCATGCAACAGGAAGATGATCCTGTGTCTCCTTAGTCTATCCTATTAGATGTGAAATGAGGACTGCCTTTCTTTCTGTAAATTGCTTTGCATTTTTTTGCCCTGGTATTTTTTATCCCATTCTATTCTCCAGTCTCTCAGATTCATAAAGTCCTTCTGAAATTCCTCAAAGTCTGTTTCTGTCCTCACTACCCAGACTAACACAACATCCGTTAACCTATTTCTCACTTTTCCACTGCACTTAGGGATATCTTGAATAACCTCACACACACCGCAGGTCTCAGCAGAACTCTACGAGTGACCTCTCTCCACTGCATAAACACACCATTTTCTCCTACCTGCCTTTCCCTGCCTTTTAACCAATCTTTCATCCATAGAGAGATCTTTCCTCTTACCCATGGCTGCTTATTGTCTTTAAAAGCCTTTGGTGAGACACTGTTGAAAGCCTGTTGGAAATCCAAGTAGACTATATCAACTGGGTTTATCAAACATTTGCAGTGCATCTCACTCCTACTTGTATTTTTTGTTGATCGTAATTCTGGATAATAAAATGAAATCAGTGGGCAGCATTCTAAATTCTTGACTTGTGATATTTAACACCAGTGTAGCTCCGTAAGTGGCTAATAATCACTAAAGTACCTAATGATCTCTTTTTCTTCACAGACTCCAGCAGTCTTTCAGGAACAAAGGGACTAGGGAAAACTCAAGGCAAAGCTTCATACCTCACTCAAAGCAGCAGGTGAATTCTAGGCAAGAGCTATAGCTTCTTTCCAGAGCTATTTCAGCTCTGCAGCTAATCTTTCAAGAAAGCAACTTTCTCCTCAGATAACCCCACAGTGTGTCCCTGTTCATGCACCATACCTTTACACTTTTTCCACATCAGGGATCATGTGCAAGCTGCATTATGCAGAGACACTGAGAACTTACAGAAAAGAATTGGAGTCTGATAACCTGTGATCCATAAAGGGACCACCATCCAGGTGCTTCACTTCCAGCAACTGGAGTGAGTAAAGGAGTTGGTCTTCCTTCATTATTAATGCATGAAGCACATACAAAGGGGTCAAGAGTTGAAGCTGGGTTGTCGCGGCATGTATATACATGTGTATACATATCTTTCATCACTGTTTCATCTCAAGGTGCATTTCAGTAACAGAAAGACAGTCAGCCTTCCCGACTTGTTTTAAACATTATCTGAAGCTACTTACTTTAGCAAATGTCCTATATCCTTCCAGAATTGGTCTATATCCTGTACACCGACACAAGTTCCCTATATTGCCAGAGCAAAAAGATAAAGATTCAGTGTTATTTGGCTGAACACTTCTCTTCTTTTAGAACATTTTATTGTTCTCACAAAAGCTTGTCAAATCTGCCTTATTCAGTATTCATCTACCTCAACTGTGTGAGCTTAATCAGCATACCAACTACCCAGTCTCCTGAATTACAGAGGTTGTCCTGCATCTGATTTCCTCTTGGATCACTGCTGGGAGCATGGTAATAGCTCTAACCTCAGCAATAATTGCAGCCCCTCAGACGATTCACAGAGTTGGATTCTGCCCTACTCCATCACCTATATTGCTGTCTTTTCCCTTTACAACATGAAGCTGGCTGGCACAGATGCTGTCACCTCTTGCAGGCTCTTGTGACAGCAATGAAGAAACAAGATGTGGAGATTAGTGGCATCTTAATCCAAGAATGAGGCTATTTTCTCCTGCTTCAGGGCAAACAATGAGCTTCTGTGAGATCTTCCACAGTCTATTTTTGTTCACATAGCACCTGGCCAGCCTCCTAGTAGAAAAGCTACTTCTTAGCTTCATGACAATTGGCTATCTTTAATGAAACACATTAACCAAAGGTGCACCTCCATCCCATTTGGTGAAGCAGATGCAATAAAAATAGAGTAGGTTGCAGCTCCACAGGGCTATGAGTATTACCTTGGAAAGCATCTTCTATGTCCTCCATTTTGGGCTCAGGTTTGTTCCGAAGCAACGTATACATGGACATGACAATGCCTGGAGTGCAAAAGCCACATTGGGACCCATGACTTTTTGCTATTCTCTCCTGAGGAAAAGTAACAGCAATGATCAGGTGACAATATCAAGTTCACTGTTGTGCTTGTTTCACTAACACCCCTGTGAAAAAAAGGCTATCTCACCAGAGGAGCTAAAACTATTATCACATGTTCTCTGATGAGATGGCCAAATACTGAGTGAAGCAGACTGCAAAAAAAGAGAACTTTCTGAAAAATATGCATCTAGGCTTTGAATTCCCAACTGAAGGCGACTAAAATCTCCAATGAGATCAGGAGTTCTTCAGGTTTACCATGCTAGAAAAGTTGGGGCTGCCTGTATAGACATGAGGGTGAATTTCAAAACTTAGCTGTTAGAATCTTCAGGGGAGATAAGGAAAAGAAGACAAACAAACAAAGGTCAGCCTAGCTGCCATCCATTCATGCATGTCTAACATACTTTTCACTTCGTTGTTTACTGTCTCAGATACTGGCACAAGTCCTACCTTCTGTACAAACTGAGATGAATCATTATTCGTCCTAAAGGAACAGTATCTCTGACAAAGCTGAGGCTTCCATAAAAAGGGCATTATAACAACTTGCTAGAAGAGCAAGGCTTCACATTCCTGTCACTCCTCCCCACCAAGCATATTTTGGGATTCCAGAAACATTGCTGAACCAAACCTTACTGTTCTACTGCAGGGAAGGTTCCTAACTACTCAGGATGAGAAACTAAGGTCTTTCATGGGAGGCCACAAAGAGCCAAAACCTAACTCAAATTCCTGGCTGCAGAACACTGTATAGGCTTTCACCATAACTTCAGTCTTCCCAGTTCCTGGGATTTGGTCCAGAATGCGGACCAAACACAGCCAAGTAGCCCTAAAACAAAAGCATTATCAATTCAGCCAGGATAGCACCAGTTAACTTGCTAGGGTGTAACAGAGCTGCAGCACCAACCAGAAGTTTGATTCCATCATGTAGTCATTCCTGCAAGTAAAGACTACTCATGTGGGACATCAAACTCTCACGTTTAACATTATGACAGAGGTCCCAACACCTTGGAACAGAGTTCATCAACATAAGAAGAAAACATGAATAGAGGGTTTTAAAGTTGTCAGCATTCACAGCTTACCTGGGCAGGGTGCAGCCTGGATTTTGTGTTTCCTATGCCTTCAACAGTAGTTACAGCTACATGATGCAGGGCACAGATAGGGAAGAGGCAAGCATTGGCAGTATGGTGGCTAAAATAATAAATTAAGGTCATTTCATTTGACAGTGCTGCTCAACAAAGGAAAAGGTGGACAGGAGGACTGAAGAGTACTCAGAAACTATAGCAGTAGACACAATAGGAGAACTTAAAAGATGTGATACAGGTGTGATACAGGTACTCGTTACACGACCAACCCTACGCCAGCCAAAGTTCTCATCAACTTCACTTGAACTTCAAATTAAGTATGCACCAGGATTTGACCTAGAACCTAGAATTTGAAACATCCTTGTTGCATGTTAACCTTTACAGAAACCAAGTAATTCATGGAGGCAAATACCAAGATGTTATACAGCTGGTCGGTCCCACTCATAAAGTTACAGAAAAGCATAGAGTTCTTGGCCTTTTTCCTAGGAAACAATTTCTAGATGGTAGACATCATGAAAAAGTCCAGTCTGAAGGAATAGAATATTATATTATAGATATAATATAATAATATATAGAATTATAAATAAAATAATGATGCCAAAATTCTTTTAGGAACTAGCTGCTTTATTTCATTTCTATCAAGACAGAATAATGACCCCAAAGATATCCTCTTCAAGATCACATTACTAAGCAGAACCACTAAGTTGATCCCAAGTTAAAGTATTTCCAAGCATTATTTCAAATATATCCAAGATTTCCTTGCTTTTCCTCTGCCTGATCCTCTCTCCATTCCCCATTTTGTTTGACTCCATTGCTCCACTTATCAATTAAAGAGAGAATAGGAGGAAGTTCGTGCCTTAGGAAATAAGAGAAATTCTGAAGGATGCAGTAACAGTGAATAACTGCTGGCATAGAGGAACCAGATCACTGCAGTAATAGCATAGCAATAAAGATTTTATCATAATAATCATCATTTGGGTGATCACAACCAAGAGTTATATCACTTTGCAAGAAAGGAACATAAGGATATTCTGAATTGGGAAAAGACAGCCTGCAAGCTAGAGTCAGTACAGATATTTCAGGGCACAGTGAAATAGTTTCCTATCAGCACTGTGTAATGCCACAGGAAAAAACATCTTCTTGACTGGAGTTTATGTTCTGAAAGTGAAAAATTATGTTTTGGCAGAAACATACATTATATAACTTTTGTTAAAACCAGTAACACTTCCAGAATGTCAAGAATCTGGATCTCTCCCCACTTCATTTCTCTGTTGAAGAGTTCAGACTGCAAAGGATACAGGATTTTCTTCCGAAAGGGATCATACTTGGATATCATTACAGTGCAAGCACCACATCCACCTTCTCCACAGCCTAGTTTGGTTCCACATAGGCCCACTGAGAGAACAGGATTCAAGGAAAACAAAGAATGTTGGCAGAAGCGTACTCAAAGAGGTGTCAAACAAGGCTTAGCAACATGTCCTTACTGGAGACCAAACACTCATTTTTAATGCTTAATAATTTAACTCAACATAAGCAAAGTTTCAAATGCTGGCATGTGAGCTCCAAGATCAACACCCAAAGCCCTAATAAGGAGGCAGTTCATGTTGAAATAGACTCTTAGGATAAACAAAAAAGTGTCTGAACTTCAATAGTTCCCATTTTTCTTTAGACTCAGAAAATGAATTGATATAAGGGAAACAAAGCAGTCAGCAACTGTGGGCAAAACAGTGAGCAGCTCAGGAGCTGTTCAGGCATGCACCACATCCCCAAGACACATGGCGACATCTCTTTCAGCACCTCTTACCAGTGGTGGTTGACTTCTTCCTCCACCTGGTGATTCCTACCACTTAGAAGGTGCCCAGGCAGAGCAGCCACACAGTTCTGTGAGTCACACAGTTAAGCACTGGCACAGAAGCTGCACTTGAGCTGCTCACAAACCACCTGCATCACGAGAGTTGTGGTCTGGCCACCGCAGGTCCTCTCTTGGCCTCATTTATGATGGCTTCCACATTGCTAGGAACAAAACCAGCTAAGCACACTTGCCGGCAGCCTGATACGGGTTAGACCCCAGGAAACACTGAGTGCCAGAACTAGCAGAGATGCACAGAATCACTGCAGAGACACTTGGGAACTCACTAAGTGTGTGGACCAGCTTAAGCAGATTCCTCCGCAGGCTGCAAAGTGGATGTCTGTACTTTAATATCAGGCATTACATCAAATGTCCTGCAAAGGGATTTCAGGAAAGAATACCTTGAGTCACATTTGGGTTCCTTCACTCACTAGAAGATAAGTAGAAGCTCCTACTTATTGTGAAGAGGATTGGCCAATGCTGAGAGGTTTTTGATGGGAAAAGAAAATCAGTTTTCATTGGCAGTGGACACATGCCTTTGCTGAGATACTCAACTTAAGCCTATGGAAAAGCAGCAATCATCATGATTCAGGGAGCTCAAATCATCTTTGCCTTCACTGCAAATATTTTGGAACCGACTATTTTCATAGAATCATGGAAATCAGAATCACTTAGGTTGGAAAAGACCTTCAAGATCATCAAATCTAACCATAAACCTAACACTGCCAAGTCCACCACTAAATCATGTCCCTAAGCACTATGTCTACTTTATGTACAATAATGTGCCTGCTTCAGCAGAAATACAGCTTTCCTATGCCATCTAATGTTTCTCTTGGCAACAGTGCTAATCTGCCTCAATTGTTTCTCAAATTATTTGTCTGACCATAACCGGACATCTACAACATAAGTTTACCAGAATGTTCTTGTAGAAGATCTGAAGGTTTTGAAGAGCTCTGATTATCTCTTTACAGAGCTATTTACACTAGATATTAACAAGATTACATATAAAAGTTCTAGTGGTAAGAAGTACACAAAGGCACAGAGTCATGGCGCTTATTTTCCTTCTTGAACTTTATCCACTCTGGCACAGTCAGATAAAATAGGGCTGTTGATAGTTCTGCTGGAAACCCCAAAGGAGTGTGATTTATACTCTAGTACTTCTTTCAGATCCCAGACAAACAGAATATGGCAGCACGGTGAAATAAGTGTGCATGATTCTCTTTAAGGCATAAACCAACGTAGAGGTGAACAGTTGGGCATATGCACACACCCAGCTGGTCAGACAAAACCTCAGAAGACACTACCTACTGAACCAGGCCTAGCATAGCCAGCCTGGTCATCACAGTAATAGCTACCCAGCTCCTGAAGCTAATCTGACTCATGTGTTGACCAGTTTCAAACAGGAATGAAACGTGACTGCATGCATCCACTCCTGTAACATGCCCACACTATGTGGTGGGAACCTCTCTCTGCCTTGGAGTTTGCATTCCTGGGTCATCTGATGAACAGGCCACAGGATAATCAAGTTATTGGATATTAACTATCCAGTGATACCCCCATTATTGGGTGATAAAGCAAGCAGCTCAAGTGGCTGCAATATTTTGTCCAGAAAATTCTTTACAATTTGTGTGGAACAAATCTAAATTTCTTTTAATTTTTTTTTGTCTTTTTTCCTTACATCCTATTCTAATTCCCAGTAACACTGAGAGCTTTCCCTTTAAAATATTAATAAATTATTTAAAGTTTATTTAAAGAATATTATTTAAAATTTGCTGTTGTTTAAGCTTGGAATACCAGCTGTAATCTTTGGCTGCAAGAAACACCAGACCCTGCAGAGCCCTCCCTCTTACACTCTGCGTAAGCTCTGCCTAGCACTCAAGTGACAGACAGAACAGTAAACAATTATGAAATGCTGTAGGCATTTAAAGCTTTCTGCTGTTTCTTCTGACACTGGATACGTTTTCTTCGCAGATAGGTTAGCAGAGTTGTTTCTGGGTCCACATCTTTCTCCACCACCTGGAAGAAGAGAAAGGTTCTGTTACATGCAGAATGCTTAACAACATAGATAGGTTAGTTGGAAGGAGAAAGCTTGGTCTTTCTATAACTTCCTTTCAGAGCACAAAGGAGAGCCACTGATTAATTCCTCTTACTAGGTTCAGCAATGTTGGCCATGTATCACAACTTTTCCTTGAATTTATTGCGACAGAGAATATACGTGTTACGTATGTCGGAGTTTTTCAGTTTTCCACACTGAGACGAATCTTCAGAAATGGCAAATAGAATCAGTAGTGAGCAGAGGGAAAGAACTGTGTTTTGTACTCAAGTTTTGAACCCTTGACATCTCCCCAGATTGCACCTCATCTTTACTGACCATACATAACTGACCTCTGTCCCTTCTCCTTATCATTATTAGAAGAGACAGAAAAATGAACAGATAAACAGAATGACAGAAACAGCATCAGTAATAGTCTTTGCAGAGGAAAAAAACAAACAGCAGAAACCCTTAAATGAGCAGTACAGGTGCTGCAGGACACACCGCAAGTACCAAACATCTTGAAGTTTCTCTTTCTTCCCTGCTAACATTAAATCAGCGTTACATTAGTAGCCTTCCTAAATGTGGGAATAGAAAATGTCAACCAAGGGGAGGATTTCTCCGCACATTTTGAGTCAGCTCCATCCCATTAGTGAACAACAGCATGAGCAGTTACCTATTAGACAGAAAACTAGATTTTACTTGAAGCTCTCCCGAGGGTCAGAGTTCTGTCCTTGCCTCCAAACGGCCACAGAGCTCGTCTTCCCCTTTTTCTGTTATTAATAATGTGTCAAGAAACTTTCCCAGATTCACTGTGTGCCAGAATGCAATCATGTGCTCTTGGCTCTTACATTGTGCAAGTCCTAAGTACAATAGTTACAGTTTATTTAAATTAATGACTCCCAGTTTGAAGGGCAAATTGAAGCAGAGGTCATCTGTGCAAGCCTTTTTTCTTCCTGATAAGAAACCTTCCCAACCTCTGAACTGCTTCAGTGTTATGCCTGTGACACGTGACAGGGTTATTCTGAAGAGATAAGGTTCATACTTCCTATTTGAGTCCATGTTTTTAGAACTAGCTGATAAAGCTGCTGCTACAAAATACAACCGGCCATTTTTTGCATCTCTCATTCCTGCATTGAGGATAATCTATAAGAAAACAGAGTTCATTCTTCTAGCTTGGGGATGTCTTACTGTAAATCATACAACACTTGTTGCTGCTATTTAGAGCAGAGCATTCATATTCCCTCACCTTTTGGATGCATAGAAACAAGTAAGACGATGTAGTGGCTCTCATGACCGATTGGTTCAGAGTAAGCACATATATCCATCCGCTGTGGTCTAGGAAACAGACATGAGCAGATAATTCCAAAAAGTACCTGTGACTACAAGTGTCCCATGGACAAAAGGCCTTTCAGAGCCCTTTCACAGGAGAAGAGCCTTTCTCAGCAACTCATCCCCTCATTATCAAGCTGAGTTTCTTCCTTGGGGCTGAGCGGGTGGCTATTGCAAGCCTTTCCAAAGCAGCTTCCAAGATAGCCAGGCACAGAGAAAAAATTCCAAAATACTCAAAGATTGAGATTATTCAAAGAAAACGTCTCAAGAATTCTTCTTTAAAGAGCCCAAGCAGCACTGCGCTATGTACTCAAACTGAGCAATTAAAAGCTTGGCCTAGTGGCTCCTTTTCAGAAAGTCAAGAAATAAAACGTGCCTAAGCCTTCGTTCAGCCAAGCATTTAGCCACCCAGCTCCACACACTTTCAGTAACGTATTTAAGCATGTGTTAAGTCTCAAAGTCAACCCTCTATTCAGCTTTATCAGAAAGTGGCTCATACTATGCAGCAGGAACATGTCCTGAGCAAATCCATGCTCTTATCCTGTTGAAACCAATAGCCCAGGATTCCTACTTTAGCCACTTCAAACTACTCCACTGTCTCAGCAATGCTGGCAGAGACTTGGGATCAGAGGGAGATAAAGGGTAAGAGCTGGGAGGATATTCTGGTTTAAACCAGACCTCAAAAATCAGAGAGCAAGGACTCATTTCTTTGCAATCAGGGTCCTGGCAGAGGGATGCTTGTTTGCAAGCCTCTCTTGTTGGCTATAGAGTAAGAACTTTTCACTGTTCCTCCCTTTTGTTCATTGCCATTGATGAAGAATGGCATGCTGCAGGACACCACCGGCCTTTGGTTTGTTACAATCACCTACTGTGATTTGTTCCCAAAATATTTGAAAACCCTGTGGGTGGGGATAACATCTTCTCTTGTCTGCTGCCCAGAACAATATGATTCACAGCTCAATATCTTCCCCATCAAAACAATTCCTGCTCACCTCCCCCAGTGCCCTTGTACAGAAGGGAAATGAATTACATTCACCGCCCTCAGTGGGAGCAGGATCAACCTACTTAGACACTGTGATTAAAGAAATATTTCATTTTTGCTCATTACTGGTTGGGCTTTTTGATTTTATTTTTAAGCCAAATTTCATATTTCCAGATGCACCACTTTGGCAGATTCAAACCTGTGGATTTTACTGCATGTGGTAGCTTAAATATTCATCAAATGCAGAAGGAAACTTTGTTGGAAATGTTAGGATGGCACAGACAATCAAATGTCTCCAGACAAATTTGCTCTGTACTGCTGTATTTGTAGTACACATCTATTTGCCTACTGATTCTAGGAATCTTAAACACACAGATCACCTCAGCCAGGAGCTCAGCCTAGCCCCATAGCTCTTCAGGCACTACATAGAACAAGTTACTAGGCAGTTCCACACACTTAGAGCACATGGGCTGGTCAGGAGAGGTGTTCAGCACACCTCCCCATGTTTTTATGTAAAAAACTTGGATTTCAGTACATATTTTATTTGCTCTCTTCTCTACCAGTGTTCACTAACTCAGACAACTTTGCCTTTACAACATAAAGCATCATGTTTAAATTAGTATTCCCAGAAAGCTAAAGAAAGAATTTTTCAATTTAAAAGAACAGTAGTTGAGAAAGCTAAATAGAGAAATAAAAAGGAAAAGAAAATGGAAACTTTCCTAGCTTACCAAACAACATGCTAAGCTTTCCTTTAGCTAGGGTCTTCAAACGAGAAACAGATGCCTTTCTGAACAACAAGCTCCATTCAATCACTAGTCCCTAGTCACTGAATAAGGCACTAGAAGAGAAGGTGGAAGGTTTTAACCAGACTGCCCCACAGCAAGTCAAGTTAGTCAATGGAAAAGGTGCCCTAGGACCTTAAAGTCTGTGAGTGTGTATTTTCTGAAGTAATGAGAGATTTCAAATTCATTTACTAGGGAAAAGGATTAGAACACAGACGAACACACTAAATATAACCACACAATGTAAATCTGCTATTGCTCATGAGAACATTTTGTTTTGCTTTAAACCAGCATGCTGAAAACTTGTAATTCACAGTTTATGTAGGACCCAGAGAGCCCCAAAGCTCAAAAAAAGCCTGTATTTTGGTTGGTCCTATCTGCAGTCAAACACCCACAGGCTTTGGAAGAGGTCTAATGCAGCCTCCAGCACAGCACCCCTCTTAACATTCAGGATAGGAATAGAAATAGAAATATTGACTCCACATGTTTGAACTAAAATTACATGCATGCTACATATGCACCAGACAGACTTGTCAGCTGAGGAAAACAAAACTGCCACTCTTAGTTTTAAATTGTGCGTGCTGTTTTCCATTCTACTCTAGACAGACTCTGAGTTAACTCTGTGTTAACACAGATAACTCTGTGTTAGTTATGTGCCAAGCTTTATACCCAGTGAAGTAAACAGGTGCTTAAAATAAACAGTCCTGAATGTGAAGTATGCTCAGCTGTTCTGAGGAGACTTTTTCTCTGACAACACTGAGCTAAAGTAAAAGAGAAGGATTTGCTGCCATGAAAGTCCCTATCTTATCAACCGCCTCTTATCGCAGTTCAGTACTGTGACAGAATATCGGCAGCCCATTAGCAATGTCAGGCTGTCAGGAATTCACACAGCAGTAACCTTTCTCACTGGCAATGCTATCACGTTTTTCACAGCAAAACAACAGGAATATTTAGGCAGGACTGCACGGATGGAGCCACATCCTACCTTGCTACCTGCTGTTTCAGCAGCATTGCCCAGGCACTTCCCACCACCCCTTCCATCACATAACATCTTGTTGTGCAGACATGTCCCAACAAACTCCACATTCGTTGCCACAGATTGGATTGCCCCATGAGCCCAATTCTCTCTCTTAAACCTGCATGTGGTGGTGGTGTAACTCAAGCCACTTTGGCAGCACATCCAAGAAGAGAACAGCAATAAAATGTCACTAGAGGCTCTGAGTGGAGCACAACCCAGGAAGCCCTCTCCTCTCTGATCAGTGGAACGTGCTCCGTTGTTAGCAGTGTCACACCCATGAGTCAGCAGGGAAGGATACTAAGACAGCCTTGACACACGGAATGAGTTGATACCACTGGTAGTATTAATCATTCCCTGGTGGGCTTTTCTTAGCCAACAACTGTCAAGACCACACTGTGATAAAACCCTTTACACATGCACAAGGTCAGCTCCGAGATGTGGCTTTTGTAAACAAGAGCTGCAGTTCCATAAAAATTGCTGAAATGCACCAAGGGCAATGCCATTCACAACATATTTCTGAGCTTCAGGATGGAGTAAGAACAGACAACAAATATAAAAGGAACTGTTTGCCTTCCACTGCTAGCCTTCAAGGTCTAGGCTGCTCTTTTTTCCCCTCTCTGCCTCACCCCACCTAAAAGAGTCCCATAGAACCAGTTCTGTGCAGCTCACTCCCTTCTTTTTTGGCTTGACCAATGCACATTTTCATGTGAGCCAAGAGTCTCCTCCAGGAAGAAGGGCTTTTCCATTGATTTCTGCAAAGCAATGCTCCTGTAATACCCAAGCAACAATTTGTTCAAAAACTTTTCATACCTACCATGAGTAGCTTACTGGTTTCAAACCTTAGCTGCTGTGGCACCAGAACTACAATTCTCCTCCATTAGAGCATACCAGAAAACGAAAACAAGGCAGTGTACTTGGCCTGGGTCAGGGTTTGGATTGTCCAACATGCTTGTGGCAAGACTCAAAGAGCTCCCAGTTCACCCTCCAAAAATTGGGGTTCACAGAGTAGGGAGCTGGAGTCACTAAACCCTTCAAGAGCAAGAAGATGACAAGTTAATGGTATGCCACCTGTGCCCACCATAGTAGAAAATGCATCAGATGAAGTTCACACATCACCATGTGCCACTGTTTCCACAGTCTGGATCAGGCTCCATCACCTAGTCATGATTAACCTGGAGCTTCAAGTTTTCACCTACCTCTAGAAACAATGAATGGCTGATATGTCAATTAACATTGACATAGGAGCCATTACTGATCTGTGTGAGCAAAGCCTAGTTGTCACCCTTCCTTATAGCACCACAGAAACTGGACTGGGTTCTACATCAGTATTACATTCAAAAGCCCTTCTACTAACTTGCATTTCATTCTAAGTAAGCTTCATTTTACCTAACTATTGATACTTTAATAAAACAAAACTTTAGTATCAAATGCTCTAGTACCTTGGAAAGTCCAAATTCCAATCCAGTTTTGGGATCCAAATTCATAACTAAAAGCCCTCATTGTACCAACAATCTCGCCCACATTTACATTTGATTAAACTAGCAGGAAAGATCAACAAAAGCAAAAATGACACCAACCCTGTGCCAGCCTATAGGGCAGGGCACAGAGATTTTTAACCAGCTATGAATAACGTGTTTATTTAATCTCAAAGGATTATATAATATATATATATATATTCTCTAGCCCAAACTTGGTGCTGCACGTGATTTACCCCTAAGCAGTGCACAGACTCTCAACTCCACAGTACACAGTGGATATGCAACTCTCCCCCCTCCCCAAGTCTCCCAGCTGGAAGCTCCTTTGGCACAGGTTTCCCTGCCCAAGTATCTAGGCAAGGGGAAGGCAGCAGGGCAAGGTCAGCATCGAGCTGAGCTCACAAACAGAGCTAACTTGGTACTCATAGCTCAAAAACAGGCAGCCTTGACTTGTTCCAAGCTTTTGAACAGTCAAGGCTGCAATGACAGCCAGGGAAATACAAACAGAGAGGGGGCTTTGGGGCAAACAAAGGTGCTGAGCATATACAAGGACCACACACCCTCCTTCAAGACACAGTCACTTCTTGGGCAATTGATCTAGAAAACAGTATCAGCTAATGGGCTTTGATTTTAGAGCTTTCTAGCTTTTGAAACAAAATGGAATTAATATTTTGCTGAAACGCCTCCTAAAAATCAAAAGTCATAATTGCATACTGAACATACAAATTATATATGAATATTTACATATAAGTTATGTTTTCCAGATCTGTTGTAATTACTGAAATGTTTTCTAGTAGAAATGGCTGTATGAAGGCGGTGCACCTTTATTTAAGTTGCCTCAGAACTGCAGTAAATTATTGCCAACAAATCTAAAATGTAGAAGGAAGATTATATAGTTGTGCTACTCTGAGTGATTCACAAAGTAAAGTCGAAGAAGAGAAAAGGCCACCTAGTAAAGCAATAAACAGTCTTCACAATTTAATAGGTAAATGCCATGGCAATTGTGCTGGCATTAAAACCTTGAGAGGAGGAAAAGGATTACTAGAAAAATAAGTAACCAAGACACAAAGCTGGAATCTTCCTTACCTTTTTACCATTCACAAAGAAAACAAGCTCATCCCTTGTGTCGTTTGGAGCCATCCTGCACACCTTCCAAAATTCACTCAAACAGGGCCAGAGATCGCCCTCCCAAGAGCAGCCCTACACCCCACAGCGAAGTGAGCACCAGCAATACAAGTAATGTGAGTCTGCCTCAAGAATGTTTGACTTTATTTCTACATCAGTGCCCTGTGAAACCCCACATTATGTAAGAGCCAACGAAGAGGCGTGCCAGCTGCCTTTGGTTGGTGCTTCTGCAGCAGTAATGACAGAAAAGGAGCTGGAACCAGCAGAGTGACCCGCCCCCTTTTATATAGCAATAGATCACAATTCAACTGCATTCCCTTTAGATTATACTGCCAGGCTTCGGGCACTCGGAGTGTGCCACTGCAACAGCTGCCAGGAACATACAGGATTTTGCAATACAAAACACACTCCAGAGAAGGGGGGGGTGGGTTATCTCAACTATCCCCCCCCCAGATATTAACAAGGAAAAGCTCTGTGCATAACCATCCCACTGGCATTCACCGCACACAGGTCTCTAATGAGAGCACCTGATTATTTAACAGCTCCTCCATACATGCACATCAGCTAGTAGACTGACTGCAAGGCAATTTCACTACCGTTCCTTACAGTTTTAAAGCTACAGTATCCTCCACCTGCAAGGACATAGTTTAAACAGATGAGCATTTGTCCAGATAAAAGGAATTCTAGACAACCGACACTCTAATCCAGCACCTTAAAAGGGGTGCTGGATGAAGACCATAATGTTTTCATTGGGCTCTTAAAGCATTTAGGCTTACATTTTTTTTGCTTAATCCTCATATGCTGGATTGTATCTCCTTATGTGAGTGTTGCCCATGAAACACAGAGGAAATCCAATTCTATGAAAAATTTGTCTTCCACTTCCTTGATGGGGTTTCTTCTGGTTTCTCCATTGCACAATTATACATTTTGCATTAAGTCTTCCTGGTTTTGCTTCCAAAGTTGCTGCAGAATTGTCCATGGCCCCCTGGATGTGACATGCATTGATTTCATGAACAAGCTATCAAAACCCTTAGCTCCAGTTCAAAATTTCTCCACAAAACAGCACTGATTCCAAAGTCTCATGGAAGTTTCCCAGCACTGTACTTAGTCCTGTCTGTTCCATCCTACCAGGCTTAATCGCTTCAGTTAGAGGGTTTTTGTTTCCTTAAAGTCCCTAGGAAAGTGCTTCATCAAAGCCTCCTCCCATGAACCTCTCTGAACAATTCACAAATACCAAAATCTAATTAAAACACCATTTTCAGAAAGTCCTTCAGTATTGGCAATATGGCACAGCGAATACGGCACATACATTATGTTTACCTGCTTTTATCTTCTAACTCATGTCTATCTCCTAAAAAACCTACTTTATAAGAAGTGTCAAACACCGTCAGAGCACTTAACAGGCATTCAGTTCGCTCAAAGTCTAGTTCACAGCAAGCTTGTGCTTAACACCAGCTGCAGAGAAGCTGTGCATAACTGAACCAGTGCTGACACCTATTGTCTGGCACCTCCCACTTTCTTATACTCTTAAGAGTATAAGGAAAATGCCACTTTTCCCCAAGAAATCTTCAGCTCTTTCGCTTTATACCTGTGCAAATTTATATAGGCACTACCCCCACATAGCAAGCATCAATCTTAAAATTAGTGTATACAAGCTTAGTACTTGTAAATAGTTTTGTAATACTTTAAACAACAATTATTACTCATAACCACAGGTAACATGTTACAGCAATCCTAAAGCAACAAGCCATTATAGCATTAACACCAAAATCAAACATGCTTAGTTTCCTAATCTGTGTTTTCCATAATGCCTTTCTGGTTTACAGAACACATGTAATCATGTCATCTTTTTTAAGGAATCCCATTGACAAATTTTTGCCCAGCCTTGGTGATAACCTTACAGCTAAACTATCCCTCTCTGCGAAGTCAGTAAACTGCAGCTTATGATATTCCACCATAATGTGTATTTTTGACCCAGCAACTCACTACTTATATACACACATAAGAAAACAAAATAGATATATATATAGTGACCTCTATATATAGATTACACAGTAATATAAAACTTCAAACCACATCTCAAAACTGTCACTGATCACCAAATTAATTCTCTCACCATCCTGATATGATAGTCTATCGCAATACTCATATCATAGGCAGAGAGCTAGAGACACCTAGAACAGGAATTTTCCAGACCCTCTAAATAACACCGGAGCAGGAGAGCTTGTGCTAGTGAAGTCTGGAAATGCCACCTCAAACCAAACTGAATTACCAGAAATTACAGAGGAAAATGGAGATGGAGGAGGGGAACCCAACCAAAAAACCCAAACCTTCAGGTAAACTTGAATTACAGAAGAACATCTCCATTCATAGAATCATAGAATCATAGAATAGTTAGGGTTGGAAAGGACCTTAAGATCATTCAGTTCCAAACCCCCTGCCATGGGCAGGGACACCTCACACTAATCCATATCACCCAAGGCTATGTCCAACCTGGCCTTGAACACCGCCAGGGATGGAGCATTCACAACTTCCCT
>JANRGW010006206.1:0-18645 GCA_024733675.1 Psilopsiagon aymara
CCCGGACGAGGGTGAACGTGGGCCGGAGGCGCCGTGAGTACCGGACGCGTCCCTGCCCCCGCCGGGGAGCCGGCCCGCGCTCTCGGGGAAAGCCGGCGGGGGGAGCGGAGATGGAGGAGTCGATTTCCCGCTCCCATTGCCTGGCGAGGTTACGTTTCTGCCGTCAGCAGCGGCTGTTCGACTTCAGGGGCTCGTTGTCCAGCCGTTAGTGGTGAGGCGGAGCACGGTGCCGTACGGCGCCTCCGCCGGACGTACGGCTTGAGGGCCCGACAAGCCGGGCCGCGCCGTCTTCCTGTGGGGCCGCTCACCCCCACCCCCATTCCGCGGGTTGCTGCGTGCGGGCTCCACCACCCCTTCTGGGGAAGGCCTGGGAGAGTCCCGCCCGGAGTAACGCCTTGGCTGGGAACGAGCTCTTCCGTAGGGAGTGCGAAAAAACTCAACGCTCGATTTTTATGTCAAATCTGCTTTGTCTTCCGCTCTTTTCTACTCGGTAATTCTGCCTTTGAGTACAAACCATGGCAACAAACAGGCCTTGGAAGAGAGCGCCAGCTATTTTGAATGATTAAGTGTCATAATGAAAGGGTGCCAGTTTTTGCGCTATTGCAGACTAGCCAGAGAGGCTGAAGAACAATGTGTGGAAAAGTTAGCTGAACAGTAGGTAGAAATTATGTTTACACGATCTTGTTGGTTTCTTTTTTGGTTTAAAGAGGAAAACCAATAAAATGTTACGGGGTTTAACGTAGGACTAGCTTTCTTGAATACCTTTTTATATTTTTAGCTCATTTTACGGCATAAATTTTGCTAGAGGCTTTTTTTTTCCTTTTTTTTTTTAAATGGAGCAAAGGCAGTGGCTGTGCGTAGGGAAATGCGCGGCTGGGGCGCTGGGTGCAGAGCCGAGCAGGCTGATGGCTCCTCCTGGGAGGCAGTGGTACGTGCTGGGTGAGCCAGGCAGCAGCTGCGGGCTTAGCTGTAACCCGAGCGCTTGCTGCAGTGAGCCTCCGGGGTGTCACGGCCTGGCAGCGCCAGCCTGCAGCAGCCGGGGTGCGGTGGCTCCCGGAGCCCGGGCCGGTGCCAGGGAGCTGCCTGCTCAGGCGCACACAGCGCGGGCGGCTCACCACGTCCCCAAGCTGCTTCACTGCGTTAGACAGAGGTAAAAACGGACTGTGTGCTTGCTCAGTACTGCTGCTTCGAGAAAGTGGGGCCTGTGGTTGTCATGGGGGTTTTGAAGCAACAAATAAATAGATGAGTTGTGTTACTGGGCGTTAGGAAAAGCAGTCTGTGAGTAATCTGCTCTATTTGCAAGTATATGGTGAGTGCCATTGGATACCTTTGAGATTGTTTGCTGCGACATGATAGTACTTAATAGTTTCTGGAAAATTGTTTATTCAGAAGGTCCAAACCCAACTCTTCTTGGTCTCAGTCCCAGGTGCCTGCCATAGATAGGTTGTTTCTTGTATGAGCTGTGGTGGTAGTATCATGGGGATATGAATGGCAATGAGGGCAAAGCAAGAAACACAATTTATTCAGTGTCAGGGAACTTAGAGGCAAAGCAAAGTGTGTGTGTGTGTGTGTATGTGTGTGTGTGTGTGTTCACAGAGCTGCCTTTGGCCAAGCAGGGAAATCTGGTGGAAAAAAAGTGGGATTTTTTCCAAGCAGCTGCTTAGAAGAGTGCTTAAGTCAGATGTCGCTTAAAAGTGAGTCCTTTGCGTAACTGTGGTCTTCAGGGAGTTGGGTTAATGTGGATGGTAAAAGGAAGCTTTATGCAAGTTTGAAAGGGAGATTTTTGTTTGAAGAGGTTCAGTTTTTCCTGGTTTCAGCCAGTAAGCTTTATTCTCCCAGGAGCTGTCTTCCACTTCTGGAACGGAAAGAGGGAGCGTCTTCCTCTGAAAGTCTGTAAGGAGCTTGTTGGACCTTCTTACATCTATTTTCATGTTGTTACATGCCTTGTATGCTTGCCTTTAGTAGCTGACTCTTGCCTGTTGTGCTCTTGGTCTGTTTTTCTTTGTGCATGCATGATGTGTGGTGTGAAGTTTGGTCATGTCTTCCATATTAAGATTTTTCAAATCCCTCTCTTGTCCTTGGTGGCCTGCCTATCTCCCAGAGCTGATGGAGTCTGGACTTTGCTTTCCCAGGAAGGCCTGCTTTTATTAAAGGGTGGGGTTTTGTTGTTCTTTGATAGTGGAAATATTTTCTAATAGTGCCTGAAAAATCTGAACTTGTGTGCAGCTGAGCAGATATCTGCAGATGAGGAGGGGTGTGACATGGCAGTTTTGCTTTATTTATTTACATATTTTTTTTCTCTGTGCTTGTGGGATAGCCCGCATCCTCCACATGCGTATTTTGGGGGCGTTGGCCTGTCTAGAGGATTAGATCTATGAAAGCAAGTGAGAAGGCATTACGTTTCTCTTCTCAGAATAATCATGCTCACAGATCTATATTTGGAACTAGTTCTTTTAATACCAGCAGTAAGATAAACCAGTGGCTCATGCGTACCTTAATCTGTAGTGCTGTCTGAATCCTGAATGGTAACTGTGAGCCACATTCCACATGGTTTCATTTCAGCTAATGATGTGGTATGTCCTGTTGTTTGTAGTTGGAAACATGTTTCTTGACCTGAATAATAGCCCAGAAAGTTAGAAAGGAAAAAAGTAGAACGGTGCTTCTGAAGCTGTGGGGGTGAGTTCAGAACTTAAAGACACTACAACGTCAACTTCTTTAAAAGAAAGTTTGTCTGCTTTCGGGTTCATACGCCCAATGCTTGGCAATCTCATGAATGTGAGCTCCACCCTCTCAACTCAAGCCATTAGCAATACAAGATCCATTATAAAAAAGTGATGCAAGAGCAAGGGCCCTTTCATAACTATTAGAGGTTAAATAATTATTTACTCCTTAGACTCTGTAGTTACCATACTATCATAATCTCCTGGCCCCTCTAGCGCTTTCATCTATTTACCCTGTTGTTGAGGCGCTGGATGGCTGATAGAGTGGGGTTATTTTTTCCTTGCTTATGTGAGAAAATGTATCAGCTGAAGTGAAACCTTGGATGAAATGGAAACGAGAATGCAGCACATTGTATCTTGAGCATTTGTAGAGTTGGATAGTTTTGTTACAGTATTATGTATCTCCAATCAAGTATTCTCTCATTTGTTTAGCAAGTGCCACAGCTGAAGCTCCAGAGAGATTTGGGTTAGATTTAGCCTAATTGCAATGCACCACCTTTGTAAAATAGGCAGTGAAGTCTGATAAAACCTTGAGTGCGTTTCTGACAAGCTGCCTGCAGGCTGGCTGAGGGTAGGTCACTGCTGCTGCTACCCTGCTTAGGTGGCTTTTGTCAAGTTACGGGATTGCTTTGTGCCTCAGTTTCCCCACCTTTAAACAGGGAGTGGTGATTCTGGTCTCTCCTTGTAAGTTCTTGGGGTCTGTTGCTGTGGGATGTTGCATGTGAGCTGGTGATCTCCTTTTGGAGATAGCAGCATCTTACATGTGTTAGTGTAGCATTTGCACACTGCTTCATGGGGTTTGATCTGCCCTTTAATTCTCCTCTTTGCCTTTTCCTGCTGCATTTTAAATTTAGAATCGATCTCAAAGGGCTTTTTTCCTTTTCTGTTTTCCCTCATTGCTGTTTTTGTTTCGTCCTGTAGGATAACTTTCTTCTATTTCTTCTGTCCCTCCGTGTTTGTTTTCCCCTTGCATCCTGCATGTTCTTTCTGCTAGTCGTTTCTTTTGTTCACCCGTGCCTTCCTCTTGCTGTTCTTGTGTGTCTTCAGAGCGGCATCTTCTCTCCATCCGCTGGGATTTCCTTTTCACCTGACTCATCCCCTCGGTACATCCCCACTCAGTCACGTTCTCCTTGCGCTTCTGTCACAGGAAACCCAGCCAGCAGGGGAGGGGACCGCCTGCTCGTCCCCTCTGGGGCAGACCCTCTGAAGTCATGGCTCCCTTCCCACTCTCCTACCGCATCCCAACAGCGCCTGGGCGAGGCTGAGCGGGGGGGGGAGGAGGGCTTGGGCAAAGACTGCCTGCATGGGGGTGTCGAGGAGCCCGTTACTCCCTGCTCCCCTTTCTCCATGCCCGGCTTCTGCAGCGGGGCCAGGAGGTTTCCTGCTTCCACCCACGTGCTGGGGAGGCGGCGAGGGGCCAGTTGTCCAACTGGAATGTTGGCAGGAAACCTCTCGGCCCCGCTGCAAAAGCCCCTGGACCGAGCGCTGTCGCCTCCAGAGCGGTTGCGCCGGAGCAGCCGGTTGCTGCAGGGAGGCGCGGCAGCGGGGGCGGCAGCAGCAGTCAGAGCAGGGAAATGAGACGGGTGACTCCAGGCAAGGTGAACGATTTCAGAACAGGAAGGGGGGGAGCGTTTCACATCTGCAGTCTGCTTCCACTTCAGCGTCCTTACTGTAATTACCACTGCGCTAGCTAGTCCTGCAGGCAGAGAGAGAGGATCTCTCTGCTAAGCTGTATGGTTAAGATCTAATCGTGCTCCTGTACTTAGAGCTTCTGTGGTAAATGCTCTTGCTCAAGCACAAGGAGGGAAAGGAAAATACATGGTGTAGTTCCCTTTTCTAGTTGGTTTTCCACCAACGGCACAAAGGAAAAATGACAAAACCCCAAATCCTCCTTTCTTGTATAATTAGTAATTGCTTTTCTGTTTTCCTTGTTTTGATGGAATAATTACATCAGCATTTATTTAGTCCTTGAGGTTTGATGTGCTGAGCTTTTTTTTCTTTAATCAATTAATTTTTTTTTTTTCCTAATAGACATTCAAGCCCCTGGTTGGAAAAGGTATATACAATTCAATTACTGCAGTAGAATTCCTTGTGGACAAACAACTGGATTTTATAACTGATGATAGTGCCTTTCAGCCCTATCAGGTAAGAAATGCATTACTGTATAAGTACTTTACATTTGGCTTAGTTAAAATCCATGTGTTTATTATTTTTAAGTGCATTTTGTGGTCAAATTCTGTTATGGGAATAATTTCCTATTGATTATTAGCGGAGATTATTGCTCATTTTGTGAAAAATTATATCCCATACTGTATCTGAGTTCAGTGAATCTGATCATGTCAAGGAGTACCATGGAAATGATGTTATTGAACCATCTCTAAGTAAAATACCTGACTCCTTTAAAGATTAAGCAGTACCATTAGTTGTAGAGCAAATGAAGGATAGTATCCACCCTTTTGAAGCTGGGCTTTCATTTCTAGGTCTTTGCAGTAATAAAGTGGTATCTGACTTACTGTTTTTTTTTTTTTTGAGAATGAATAGCAGAAAATGTGAATTTTTATAATGGAAAAAAATGCCTTCTTTTGCTGTTGTTTCTGAGCATGCTAAAATTTTCAGTAGCCTTGATTTTAATGCCTTTTTCATTAATTAGAAACATTTTAATGTATTAGTGTGTGTATTTAAAGAACAAGAGAGTGTTCCACTTCTCCCCCACCTCTTCAGAAGGAGGCTTAAAAGTCTTTTCTCTGACATTAGAAAAACATTTGATACATTTCAGCTTGTGCTGAAACTGATTTCAACTTGAATAGCCATAAATTCTTTCTTATGGCTTGGATGGTACGCTGCGGTGGTACAGAAATAGTACTTTGAGACTTGGAATAACAGATGGCCCTGAATAAATGCTATGTAATTTTGTCCTGACACCCCTTCTTCCCTTCTGCTTCATGAAGATGTTGTTTTTTTCCCCAATACCAAATATAGAGCTAGAAAAAGAGAAGCGACTGTGAGAGAATCCTGGGGAAAGGAGAGGGAGGTTCGGTTTGTGGAAGGGCTGGTGCTCTTAATGTATCTCTGGTGGGGAAGCCGAAGGAGTTCAATGCTTTTTGTCAGGGTGAGGTTACATGTTGTGAATCGAGCTGCTCAAACAGCCTGGCTCTGTCTCAAGGAACAGTTCCCACTATTGGCCCCTTCACTAGGTGCCTTCAGCCTTTTAAGCCAGCACAACCTTGCTTTTTGAAAACGGGGGTAGGAGAAATATTGTGATGCTAGTGAGCTGAGCTGGGGATTAGTCCAGGGTGCAGCAAGTGCTGTGGCTTCCTCTAGGGAGGGGGTTAGGATGATGCAATGCGGAGTGGGATATCCTCCTTTGGCAGCAGTGACCTCTTAAATCAGCTGCGCTGTGAAGTGTAAATTCACCCTCAGAGTCCAGCCGCAATCTTCCAGATGCATTTTAAAAAGCAAATACTTGTGCTAGTGTCTGTCCTTTGCCTGAAATTTATCAAGATCATATCTCTGGTAACATTCGTTCCAGTAACAGTAATCAATCTCTTCTTGGCAATCTCCTTTTGGTTCCTTGCAAGATGAGCTGAGTAAAACAAATTGAATATATGAGAAGGACTGCCTTTTGTAAAACAATCCTGTTGCCAGGCCTGGCTGGCAGTAACATAGCTGTGCTTTATGCATTTTAGGCCCTTCACTTCAAGGACTATTTCCTTGAAGTATTAGACATAGAACCTCCTTAATTTGGGAGGTGCCTATAAACTGAAGGTGTCATTTTTGAAAATGTGTCATGTGAACAACTGGCTTTATAATATCTTGGTAAATAATACTGTATTTAACAGCATTAGCACTTCAGTTTTAAGGGGGTGTTGACCAGATTCTGGTACAAAGCAGTAGCTTATGAAAAACAGTTCCAGATACAACCTTGGTCTCCCTAACTCTTGGGCTCCATTTTTGACATGTTGAGAGCAACCTCTTGTGAGATGAGGTTGCATCCCCCTCTCATGGACCAAACAAGTACCTATTAAAGCCTAAGATGGAGGCTAGTGTTCTGTATTAAAAATAGTTTGGTGACAAGAGAAACCTAAATTGTCCTTTTTAACATTAGGAGGAGGTTGTTGACAGAGATTCCTTTAAAGTACTAAGGCATCCAAAATTTACATCTTAACTGGATGTTGCACACATATTGGATGTAGAAACATAATAATACTGATCTCCATGATGAATAGTAAAAAGATTTCTTCGTAAGAAGTTTTAGAAATACCTCATGTAGACATGTTTGCAGTGCTAGCAGTGTTTCATTGTAAAGTTCTACAGGTTAATTGTACAGATAAGACCTTTACTGAGTGATAATGTCCTTAAGAGAACAGAAACTTTTTTAAACGTGCTAACTGTACTATGTACCAGCAGTGTGTTAAATGGAAATACTAACTTGATCATTATAAGACTGTTTTCTCCTGTAAGATACCTAAGTGGGAGGATCCTCTGCATTCATTTGTTTTGCTTGCTATTTTTTGTTAATGCTGGAAATCATATTCCTAGCCTTCACTCACTTAATGTAAGGTAGTTTTTGCATGTACCTTTTTTTTTCTTGAAAACCTTCTTTTCTTTGCCAACAAAATAGGTCCTAGATAATTTTTTTGTGAACTTCCTGTGAAAATCTGCTTTTCTAAAAAGAGAAGGTTTTTTTGCTCCCTTGTTTGGTCTGGAATACAGCTAACCTGCTTTAGAGGATAAGTCAGAACTAAGGAACCATTCTTTGCTGAGATGAGTTAACTTTGAGTGTTTCTAAATATGTTTAGTTTTTGGTGTAAGCTCTCATGGCTGCACATTTTCAGTATGAAGTCCTTAGAGACCATGATGATCTAAACACTTTTTTTACTGCATTTCGCTGTTAGTGCCTTAAATTCCAGTAACTTTCTGCCAAAACAAGGAAAGATGAATATGTGTGGGAAGACTCCATTTCACTTCAGATACAATTCTTAACCATTGAGTAAGTTTTCCATTGTTGCATGTACTTGTAATACTAGTAATGGGCAGCAGACTAGCATTTGGTATGAATTCTGCTCAGATCAGTTCTCATCAAAAACACAGTCCTGTTTAACATAACTATGGGGCTAAATGGCTTCATGAATTAGGTGGTACTGTCATTAAAAGGTGACAGCTGCTCAAGGCAAAGAAAAGAGCACACTTGGCATCAGTTTTAGTCTTGGCAGGAAAAACAAAGTTTGAATAGGCAAAGAACTAAATTACTGTCATTACCAGAAGTGGTTCTTCCAGAACAAGAGTAAAGAGACCTTGGCAGGACCAGATGGAGAATCCTGAGCCATGGTGGCTTCCCATGCCGTATCTGCTCTTTGCTTAAACAAACATGTTTCAATTGTTAAGAGATTGAACAACTTTCACAAGAGCTAGATGAGTATCATTATTAAAAGTAGGGTATGGAGCTGCACTGTATGAGCATTTTCCCATTTTTCATCACAAGGTTTTCTATAGCAAGTATTACACTTGTCAGTAAGTTTATTCTTCGAGGATAAATGTTACCTGATTTTACTTTTCCTTACATGTGTACTGCTTTGAATCCTGCCCTTCTCTGTAAAAGTTCCTTGGATCCTGTATGTGTGGTAGCTGTAACACCAACCTACAACTTGCTTCCGGTGGCTTTTATCTCTGTTGCTTCATAGAGGATACAAGTGGTGTTATTCTCACCATGGAACGTGTGTGACTGAGAGTGACTCATTCATGAATCTGGAATGGTCAGACCATTTAGTCATATAGTTCTTTTTATGGTGGTGACAAGTGGATCTTGTGGGTAAAGGAGGCAGGAACATTTGCCATAGTACTTTGCTTTGCAGTGAAATGAAAATTCTGTTCCTTTGCAGGAAATGATAGATAAAATTTACAACATGCATTTTCTATGTCAGATTAGTATCTGTAGAAAATGTAATCTTGAAATGGGATGTCCAAGTCAAATCCTTGTATTTTTCTACTTTGTATTCACCATATCTTATGCATATTTTGTAAGTAAAATTGACATGTAGTGGGGTTTATAGTGGCTCTTGTTACAGACTGAAAATGAATACACTCTCAAATACATCTGGTAATACAATGTTTTAAGCAAAACTACAGTATGTCTTCACAAATACAGCTGTGACCTAACTCAAATAATTAGAACTGAAATGGTTTCTGTAATCACAAGTTGTACTATTATGACAGCTCTTGTGTTTGTTATGATACATGTAGTAAGTTAAGCAGCAGCAAAGTTGATCATGCTTTAATTCATTTAAGCATTGTAGTTTACTTGAAGGACTATAGATTGGGACGTAAAGTGTTAAAGATCAGCATATGGTACATATGACCTCATCAGTGTGATGTTTTTGTCTGGGTGGTGTTTGTCAGTACCAGTCTTGGGCACTGTTGGGCTGAAATGTGTGATTCTGCTGTTACTAGCTGAAGCAGCTGGAGTCAACTGCATTATACTTTGGACAAGCAAATAAAGAATAACCAAGTGTTTTTTGTTATGCTTTTCCATTATAAAATACACTTATGGAAAGCGTATTTATTTCCACTTTATGAGAAGAGCCGGAAAGACACTGCTTTCCTCAAGCAGTCAGTGAATTTCAGTTGTGTATCTGGGTCAGGCAGAGCAGAGTGCATGATGTGTATATATTTGCAGATACATAATCTAATAAATACACATGCATTTATTTCATGTGTGTGATAATATGTTTCCAAAGGATTTGTGACCGTACGGCACTGGAACAAATGTGCACAGCTGAGACAGGGCAAAGAATTCAGATTTTCCTTCACAATCATGAAACTTCCTGCAAAAAGGCTATTTGACCACTCAAGGAAGAAAGTGGAAGTGCATCTGCAGTCTTCAAAAAGTCCTCCTGCATACTGGGTTTAAAAAAACCCAGAACCAACAACCCTGCTAGGAATGAATCAAACCCATGTTTCAGTTCTTCTGTATTCTTTGGAACAACTTTTTAAAGACAGGGCTGATTGCCTTAGTGTTTCAAAATGGTAAGGTCTGTCTGCCTACCTCTCTGCTGAAGGTTGCAGATGTAAAGATAGGGCACTGAGAAATCCCCTGTAGGAGGTATTAGATGCAGCGTGTGTACTTTGCTCTCTTTCTAAGCATGCATTGCATGTCTGAGATCTGAGAGGTCAAATGTCTAACACACCTTAACATTGTCAAAATAGTAATAATAAGCTTTCTCACTAATTATGAAATAGGTACCTCGGATTAGCAATCTAATACTGTGCTAATCTCACTTGATCTGTTAGAAATTCAAGTTCTACATGCCATGAAGTAAGGATTGAGAAAAGCGCATTGTGCAACTCTGGTACTCTCATTTTATGTTTGTTATGGCAGACATTGGGCATTTCAGGTTTGTATGCTTTTGGGTTTCATGAGTTGTTTGCTCATGAAGAGCAAGCTGATCATGTAGTAGGGCTTGTCTAGTAGTGACATGTGCCCATAAAAAATACTTATAAACATCTTGAAACAGGGATAAATCATATTTTTCTGCCTGTACTTTGAGCACCCCATGGTCATATGTGCACTTATCTTTCAGACTTCTCTTACTTTAAACTTAAGGCTTAAAAATAGCAACCGCAGCTGAAAATTGCCTTTCCTGTAAACTTGCACCTCCAGTGATCAGGCACGCAGGAGCTTTTGGGTTGGTCCCACCCTTTGAGGTTGACAGAAGCAGCTTGGGAACTCCTGGTGAAGGCCAGCTGGCAGCCATGGCCATCTTGTGCTCCCTTCCTTCTTTCATTTCCTCCACGGGTAACAGGAGCACACACAACTTTCTGTATCTTTAACTTTTCTCAAAATCATATTTAAGAGCTGCCTGTTCTTTCCCATGTGTCTGGACCACCCATAAGCAGTCCAGCTGGCTTCTCTGGCAGTGTCATACAGAGTGATGGTCTAAATAGCTTGTTACCGACACATCTATGTTTAAGTATATGGTTCCAGCATGAGGGGAAGCAAAAGGCTGAGTCCAGCCAGAAGTGGGTCAGATGACTCATACCAGTCCTCGCTCGCAGCTACACATGTGGGACAGAAAGAGTTTCATCAGAATGCTCATGAAGAGAGGAAGGAGGGATTGGCACCCTCCTTTTGTAAAGTCGGAGGGAGGTGTGCATCATCTCTCCTGAGCCTATATTTGTGTGTCTCTCTTTGAAAAAGAACTGCTTCCCTGAAGACTTTATCTGTCTTTACTTTCAAAATAAGTGGAATAAAATTGTACCTTTCTGTTCTACCTTATTTTTTTTTTAAGAAATAAAGGCTTTAGTTACTTGTTTGAATCTCGCAGTAAGGTGTGATACAGGAGTGGAGGTCTTCCACATCTGACAAGCCTTAGGGAAATCGGTAGATGAAGGGGAAGCCATCAGTCAGCAGGCAGGTGGCATAGCTGCTACAAATAGTGTGGCTCTTCCAGGTAGTAGGAACTGCTGAGGGCTGTGGGAAGGTAGATGAGGAAGAAGACGAATGAGTTGTGAGGTCCAGTGGAGGTAGGTCAAATCCATGGGACAGCAGGTTTCCTTCCACTCCTGTAGAGGAACTTGTTTTACTTTTCCTACAACTTTTTGAAAATCATGGTCATTTAAATGGTTCGACCACAATTCTACTGTAGGAGGTAATGTTAAATAATATAAAAGTCAGGCATTCAAAACAGAACAGACAGAACAAAACTTGTTTCTTCTTTGAAGGTGAAGATTGAATCCTTTTCACTGAAGTATGTTAGTAGTTCTCAAAAGCAGTCTTGGGATTACTGAACTGACAAACCCATCCAGGGTAAAACCCCGCAGTCATTGTATAGGAGTGCTTACCCAGGAAAAGAGTAGGCTTTCCTGCATTTCAGGTAGGGGGGGAAACTGAGTTTCACTGAAATGTGTTCTTAACAGAATTAAGCTTTAGCTTGGTGTGATAAACACAATAGCTCATTTGATGAAATGCTCATGGGTTTGTTTGCTTTTGTTCCTTCCTGTGGTACAATATTCCTTTGTTCAGAGCTGCTACTCTGTAACATATTCCTACAAAATGTGTTTTTGAAATTACACCTAATAGAAGTACTAATTTGTAGTCTAGTGCATAGTGAGAACTGCTCTGCAAACTCGGGCAAGCTACAGTTTGCAGAGTAGAGGTTGAGAGCTGTAGCAGTTCCAGGTGTGTATATGGCATTCTTTTTCCAGGCCAGACATCTGGGGGGGCACTCAAGTAATTTTATCCAGACTTCATTTTTTTAAAATCAGAAAGAAGTACGAATCTTACTTTCTTAGGCAGTGGAATAACATTACTGGTAAAAAGTATAGTATATGTTTTGTTATAGAGATCTTGGTGTACAGTGCATTTTCTAACCAATCTTATTCTTTTTAGCAGTATACTATGTAATTAAATATACTTAAAAAGTTGGGGGTTTTTTTTGCTACCATTGTTTGTAAATACTGATCCTCCCCCCCTTCAATCTAGCAAATGTTT
The DNA here is from genome assembly GCA_024733675.1 of Psilopsiagon aymara. NCBI lineage: Eukaryota > Metazoa > Chordata > Aves > Psittaciformes > Psittacidae > Psilopsiagon > Psilopsiagon aymara. Next base: position 12,208 of record JANRGW010006206.1, read on the forward strand.
CCTGTCTTTTGAATGGAATTAAAATAAACTATTCCTGTTTTTTCCCTGTATCCTCCTTGTTTGTGTGTGTGTGCCAGCATTACAGGGAGTAGTATTTTAGTGTGTTTTTACTGAGCAAGTGAGTTCGGAGCATAGTAATTTCTGTGCATCACAAACTATTCCATGTTTTATTATTTTAGCTGGGAATTTTTATCATACAGTTTAGAAATCATGTTTCAGCCATAGAGGCTGGGGTACTTGTCCAGCGTGAATGTTTTCTTCCTTTTTGCTATCTTCTTTTCACTACTCCATGCCACTTTGGTATGCAACAAATGAAGGCAGATTCCAGGGTGCATGGGACTTGGTGACTAATGTATGGTGCTTGACACGCTCGGGCTTCCCCCCTTGCGAGTGGTGTAGTTCAGTCTTGAGTTATGTTTTCAGTAGGAATTTTTTGGTTCTGTGTGCTAGTAGATTTATTGATGGAAAAATACCACTAAATAGATGAGCACAGTGTCAATTTTAAACACTGAATGACTTTCCTAAGTTTACCCCAAGGAGCTTATTGCAGCAACAACTGAAATATCTCTATTTCCTGATTAGCAATGCATCTTTCCTCTTCGCAAGACAATTATTCATCTGTTCTATAAAAGGCACAGCCGCTGCTTTCTCTGGGGTTGCTGAGAACTGTGGTGTTAATCCAAATATGATATACATCCCAGCTGGTCAGACCTCTTGTTATTGATAGGGAAAATTCCTAAAATGGCTCCAGCATGTCAGAGCAGCACTCTTAGCAGAAAAAAAAAAAAATGCACACAGTGATGGCTGCGTAGCTTTTGATACCATCTTGGAGGAGAGGCAGTATTTCCACATTTGCACAGTGGTGAGCTCACTGTCATATGTGTAGTCAGACAGTTGGAGAGTCTCTTCGCTGTATACCTGAGACAGAAAAGTTTGTTCTTCTGAAGAAAATTCTGCAAAAAAAAAATGTGCTAATTGTTTTTCCAACCCAGCTGTATTGCTTCTGTGCAGTGCTGCCTTAAATCCCATTTAGACATTAACTTTGTCAGGTTTGTGCAAATACAGTGGTACTCGTTTAAACCATGAGAGGAGCATGGTTTATTCTGAACTACTTTAATATTATTGGCATGTGGGCCCACAATCTAAGAAACATGTTTTCAAACAAGCCCTGGAAAACCACTTGAAAATAAAACATTAATGTAATAGTAATTAAGTGAACCAAACTCCACTGAAGCTGGCTTTCAAGAATGTTTTGAAGATATCTGATGTATTCTTTCCTCTTGACAAAAGAACTGGTTAAGATTTTATTGTTGCTGGGAAGGATTTGTAAAGTTTTTGTTGTTGGGAAGGATTCTGCTTGTAATCCTTATGAGTTACAGGGGCAAAGGAGCTGCAAAGTTTTATGTTCCCAGAGCTTCTATTTCATAAATAGGGTTGAGGATATTTGCACAAGGGACTGAGTAGCTCCATGGCTGCTGGTGATCTGAGTTGGTGGTAGTTCAGCTTACAGAGCAGAGTCATTCACAAGAGTGTGATGCTGTGTTGCACATTTCTAAGAGGTGGCATTGTTTCTAGGAGCCGTTGTCAGTCTGTCGCATATTGGATAGTGGTTTGCAATTTTCTTCTGCAGATTTGAATTGAGTGACCTTTGCTCGTTAATACAGTAAGCTCTTAGTTATCAGTAGCCTTGTCAAAGAACACTGTTGCTGACTAATGCAGCTGATAAAAGATTTGATGGAGGTAACTACCATGAGATAAGAGATGAACTATCTGGTCTGTTGGGTTTTTTTGCGGTGGCAGTAAACAGCTTTCCAGCTTGGCTGGTTGAAGCTGCTGCAAGTAATTTCTGCTGTCCCTGATGAGAGGAGGATGGGTCTTCTGTAAAAATGATCAGTCTGAGCAAGAACTGATTTCTTGGCTTAATTTCTGGGGCCATTCGGCTGCCTTTCTAGCAGCACAGTAGTTCAGACAACTGGTAATCAACAGAATGTACCTTTTTTTGCTTAGACACCTCCATGGTCCTTCAGCTGCTGTGGTCTGGGGAGTTGTTCGATACCTTCTGAAAGCTGTTCGCAATTCACAGGGTGTCTGGATTTCAGTTTAAAAGATTTTTCTCAAATCTACTGAGCTGCTCTCCTTGTTAGCATCAACTTCACTCTGCTAATTGCTTGCTTCAGGAAATGTCTGCACTTTGAGGTTTCTTTTTCCCATAGTGGCATTGAGTTGCTTGGTAAGTGACTCGAAGGCTTTTTCCAGTATGACCACATGACTTGGAAGTTACTGACTGAGTGGGATAGGGCCTGTACTCCTTCCTGTTTCTCCTAGGACTAGATAAAACAAAATGCAAAATGAGGACGAAGTTGCATATTGCTGAGAAGGTGGTAATAAATGTAAGGAGCCTGCAGTGAGGAAGCGGACGGAAATGTTATTAGGTGGAAAACACAAGAAAAAAAAAATATGTATGGCTGTGTCATCGAAATGAGGGAGAAGGTGGACATGGAACAGTGCTGTTCACTTGTCTTTCATTCATTTGTAGGTGGGAATGTAAGTAGTACAAATGTGCTCTTAAGTGGAAACTGACAGCCCACTAGGTTTGTCCATAGGAGCTGCTTGTTTGGGGAAGTCTCTAGATCAGATGCTAGAAGATACGTTTGGCACTCCAAGAGATGATGCATTTCTGACCCAGACTGTCCCAGCTGCTTGAAGAGAGGGTGATACAACCCATGAGCATAAGGGTCATCTATTTTATTTTTTTTTTTTCAGTATTATTTTCAAATGCAAAACTATTGCAGAAGTCAGCAGAGCAGGTTTTAGTTGTTTTGTGGCAGTGTCTGCCTGGCTCAGGTTTGGGTTTGCTTGTCCATTTGTGGCTGCTTGCTTACCTGCTGCATGCTCATTCTGTATGGTGCTGTTTCCCTTTTGTCTTTCCATTCTAGATTCTTATTTACTGATACAGGAATAGTGAGGTGACTTGTGAAAAGCAAGTTTTCCAGCATGCCCATTTCACCTGAGACATTGCTAGTCTTATAGGAAGGCAGATAGCTTTGGTTTTGTGTTTGTGACTTGAAATCGGGGAGAATATTAGACTACGAGACACATATCGCTCCCCCCTCTCCCTTCCCCCATATATTTATGTTCCTAACTTTAGTATATTTTCCATAGGATAACCTTTAGTATTTTAAATAGAAATAACTCACAGCCCTATTCTTACGGGTGTGAGTTATTCCTCTAGAACTGAACTAACCAGTGCAGTGGTGCTTCTTCAAGCCCCAAATCATGACCTGCTCCCCTAATTCTCAAACATGATACTTAAAACTTTAAAATCAGTGTCAACTCCTTAGTTGTTGAACAGGTGAAATGAAGGAAGTAGGAGTGTGTGAGAAGTACTGGGTATAGGGAAGAGTGGGGAACAAAATACAAATTGTTGATAGTTTTTCCTGAGAGATGTTAAGCTTACTGACAGGAGGAAAATCACTAAATTTTTAGTCTTCATCTTTTTTTCCCTGTCATTATACCTTTCTACTTACAGAAATAGTTGGAGCTATCATACACTGAAAATAACCCTTAATCTTAAGTGTTTGTGGTCCAAAATATCTATAAACATTTGTCCCTGTCAGAACAACGCATTAAGAGCCCCTTGTTGGGAAGGGATTCATTATCCCTGTTGTCTGGCTTGGCCTCTGTGCCTAGGGAGAGCGTCTCTGCCTGTCCCTGCTTTTGCCTGTGTGGCGCGCCTCTGTGCACGTGTGAGCAGGGCTGACCTCAGCTCGACTTTGTTTCTGGTTTAGGGGTCAGGGTTGTGCCTTCAAGCTTGACTTAACTGGTTCAGATGTAGCCCAGCAGCTGCCGGGTTTGAATGAGGTAAATCGTGACTGTGCTGTCAGAACAGCAGAAAATAGGTCAAGTGTGGGTTGGGTTTACATAGAAAGCGCTAGCATCGCCTGGTAAGCCTAAGCCTCTTCTCTCAGCTCAGACAAAGCTGTTTAAGGTAACCTGTGAAGTTATGATCTCCCAAAAAACTTTCTAGCCTTCTGTAACCTCAGTGTTTCTGGCTGTTGTTGCAGGGGCACACTGTGGATCGGGTCACTGTTCGGCCTGGAGCAGTCCCCTCTGGAAAAGTGTTTCTTTACGCGTTTCTGTGGAGTTGCACAGCCCTGCAGCCTTCGGTGCCTTGCTGACCTCCTGCCCCACCAGCTGCAGTGGTGTGGCAGCAGGGGTAGACTTTCACTTGTCAGAAAGGAGTAAGGAAATATGCTGTTAATTAGTGGTTTATGCATGTGTATGTGTCTGTGAGCCAATAGAAGATCTCTATATTTTAGTCTTGGCTAAATTTGGTGCTCTGTGTAGCATTGGCAGAAGCTGCCCGTTGATACTTTTGGGCGTCTCAGTTGCTGTCAGTTTTTCTGTGTTTTAGTTAGATTCTCATCTTTTGCCACTGGGGGAAAAAAAAAAAAAGGTGTTGTAGTGTGGCAGAGATACACTGCCAATTAATAGATCTTGTTAAGATCTTTGGTATTCTGCCTGTCCATGTCTTGTGTCACTGTTCCGTTTCATGTGTTGTTTTGGGTTTCTTCCCCTGCTCATTCTGATGTCAGGCAGGACAATATTAAGATTGAAGGTTTGTTGAAAAGGTATAATCAGTGAGAGAGATTACACATCAGCGGTACAATCAGATTGTCAGGTAACACAATCAGTGGAAAGAGGAAGAAAAAAGAAATGGATGGTTAGTTATCAAGGAACGAAAATAAGGAGAAAATTATACTGACCTTTAAAATGAGGGGTAAAAATCATTTACGCGTTTGAGGCTGGTTGCAGGTAAGGTGTTTATTTTTTTTTTTGTATGGGAGTAAATAGTCTTCTAAATGATGGTATTAGAGGTCTAGTGTAAATTCTGAGCAGTCTAGATTTCAAAGCCAGTACTTTCTTCTGCCACTATTCTCTGAAGACTGTTGTGACAGACAGTTGGTGTGTGTTGTTTTACCTTGTTCTTTGTTTTTCGGAGTGGCATTTGAGATTTTATTTCTATGCAGCTGATGTTCCATGCAGTTGTAAAAATGATTTGGTGGGAAAAAGAAAAAGGGAAAAGGAGGCTCTCAGTTTTTTGTGTAGAAACTGATTTCAGGATATTACTGAAACAAGAAAACTGAAGGTTTTCTTTTGATACATTGATGTCTGAATTCTTCATTTGCACTGTTTGAATTTAAATGTGGTCCCTCTACCCTTAAAGTACTGACAAAATGCTTGGTTCTCTGTGCAGCACATGCTGTGTAAATACTGTAAACAGGACTCTCAAGTCACTTGTGTACTAGTTTTCATTTAATTCGTGTCCTAAATTATCAGAAAACCTCTAAGCAGCCAGAGGAAGCTATAGTTAATTAAGCCACAGATGGTGAGGACTAATGTGGTGTTGACCTTTGTGAGGACTGCAAAATCTACTTAGTCTTTCCCTGTAAAACACTAGCTGAAATGAGTTCCTACTGATATTAAAAAGATGTCCTTGATGCATTGAAGCCAAATGCAGAGACACAATGGCCAAGGAAGGCACTTTACCAACTAAATGCTCACAGATTCCTAATGTATGCATGTGGTCTGTGGCAGCTTGGTCTTCCAGGCTATTATTTAAGCCTTGTTAGTGCCAAAAGCTGCTCTTTTTCCAGGACCGGTTTTCCTGGAATGCATGTTGTCTTTTCTCTTCTTCACTGAAAATGGAGAGTTCACAGCTGACTGGAGTTTCTACACCCCCTGTAAGCAGCATGCAGTCTGTGTGATGGGGGGTGGGAGTGGCTACTTGAATCCTCTTCTTAGTTGTAGATCTGTGTTCCATGGTTTCGTCTCTTGATTTAATGAACTCGCTGCCTCTCAAATCTGTGAAGAATGACTTGGAGAAGTATTTTAAAATACTGAGGAAACAACTTGTTTGATTAGTTCAAGTGTTGCTAGGAAGGCGGAGAGCTGTGGAAATCTGCAGGCATTCCCTCCACAGGCATGCCCAGCTGCCCAGAATGGAAAAGGAGCTTGTGGTCATTTCAGCATTTCAGAAGGCTCTTTGTATGGTCTTTGGGCAACATGCAGGTTTGGCTCATCCAAGAATGCCTCTTAGTATCTTGGACAGTATTTTGTTTGTGGATGGGGCTTAACTAGGAGAATTCTGTGTGTATTTGGATTTTGACTTGTTTTTCTGTGGGTACTGTCTGTAAAATTCCAAGGAATTTTGAAGCATTGTAAGTGATCTGCGCTCATTCACCTATGGCTTTGAATGATAAATTATGTTTGTCCAAATAAGCTCTTGAAAACACTTTTCTGAACAAAGATTTCCACTTGTTAGAGCAGCTTGGCATCTTAACCTGATGGTATGGTCTATACTTTCCAACCTCCTCTATCATTTTGCACCAGTAGAAAGAACAGATATAAAAACTTAATTCTTTGGAAACATTTAAT
>JANRGW010006207.1:0-13777 GCA_024733675.1 Psilopsiagon aymara
CTCATAGCAGCCTTCCAGTATCTGAAGGGGGCCTACAGGGACGCTGGGGAGGGACTCTTCATTAGGGACTGTAGTGATAGGACAAGGGGTAACGGGTTCAAACTTAAAGAGGGGAAGTTCAGATTGGATATGAGGAAGAAATTCTTTATTGTGAGGGTTGTGAGGCACTGGAATGGGTTGCCCAGGGAAGCTGTGAATGCCCCATCCCTGGCAGTGTTCAAGGCCAGGTTGGATATAGCCTTGGGTGTTATGGTTTAGTGGGAGGTGTCCCTGTCCGTGGCGGGGGGGTTGGAACTAGGTGATGTTAAGATCCTGTCCAATCCTAACTATTCTATGATTCTATGAATATGTTTTCTTACTTGACCAGGTTATATCTCCTCCTGTTCTTCATGCAATATTCCCCACTGATTTTGGCTTTGCTACTTCTGTAAAGATAACAGGATTTAGTATTTTAGGCTGGAAACAATCTTTCCTCTCAGTAATTCCTTTGCACTGCAGAAGAGACTTGCTCTTGTTGTTGTACTGGCTTGCAGCCATGCCAGCTGCAATTTCCCCTGGAAACAAAACCACAGAATAGCTACTACCTCTGCAAAGAAGCTCTCTACTTATTTATTAGTATGGGAGATGCTTTTGACTTGCAAACAGAAATGGAAATTATTGCTTAAAACAGATGTCATGCAAGTAGTGAGGATGGCTCTCAGAAGGGTCTGGTGTGTGAAGGAATACTCAAAATCTTTTGGGTGTGCTGCTTGGAAAGGTCTGCATCCCTTGTACCATCGCACATTCCTGTAAATCTTGAAACAAATCTGCTTAAACAGTACTGTTGCTGCAGACTGAATTTAGCTGAAACTCATACACAGATTCCATTAGTTAGCCTAGCTAAAATGACCTGTTGGTAAATATTTCAAGGACTAGATCATAGTGGAAAGAAAACTAAAGGCATATTTGAGTTTATAAAGCTGCCTAATTTTCCTTCATTTAATTAGTATCTTCTTTATCTCACAACTTATGTTATTCATCAAGTAATTCATGACATTATTTACTGGAAAGTAATGGCACCATTTACCAGAAATCTAGTTTAATCTGCTACTCATTGTTTTCATCCGTTATACAAAACTGACCTTTCATCTCCAGCTTTGTGCCTTTCAGGAGGCCTTGCCAGAGGAAGGAGAAATCTATCTCATCAGACAGCTGTGAGGCATCCAACATGAGTAAAGGGTGGTGGTATCATCACCATCACGTTCAGTGATAAATGAGTCCATTTCACAAAACTGCAGAGCTAGTGCTGTTTGCATGAAGCCAACAGAGTACAAATGAATGAGGGAGGCTCATGTCCTGGTTTGGAGTTCACTTGAGAAACAGCTTACTATATATCTGAAAAGGGTGTTAGGGAAGCACCCAAGGACAGTGTAATGAAACCACACAAATCTGAAATTTGTCCTGAGGGGCCTGAATGAGATAGCAGATAGGTACAGTCCCAGAAAATCTGGGCTTTTTGGGACATGCCCACAACCTTGGATGAGCCCGAGTGAACGGACCAAACTGTCCACCATCCTCCTCTGAAGCAAAGGAAAGCAGAAAAAGTATGAGAATCTGCCAAAACAGCAACGTGGCAGCTTTTATAACCATCCAGCAAATCTGGATGGTTGGGCCCATTGTGTGGAGGACAACATGCTTTGGGAAGATGGGAGGGCAGGTTCTACTTTCCTTCTCTACTACAGCTAAATTCATGTCAGCATATGAACCACAATTTCCATGCGGCACTATGTAAGCAGGAGCCTTAGCTGATTGACAGAATCAAAGTCTGTGTAGGAGGATAAATGGCAACGCTGCAAAAGGGCTGATCCCAGCCCTGCTGAAGTCAGTGAAAGGCTCTAGGATTTCCAGGCTGTGGATCCACCTCCATGTGAGTAGGCCTTCATTACATTATCCAGGAACATTTGTAGCTGCCTCATTATCTCTGTAAAAAGAAAACTTTATGTCTTTTACATTCTCTGTTGTTTTAGTTGTTTGAGCTAAATTATATTCCAAGAATTAGTCATTTTCATTTCAGGCAGGAGTTTGAATATAAGAAAAAGTTGCAGTGAATGTCAAGTGAAATGTTCATATTCTGAGAGGCACGAGTGTGTAAAAATCTGACAGCTGCCTTATCTATCAACTACAGCAGACATAGCAAATACCTGGGTCATGCGCTGTTTGTCCTACTTATATTGGAGAAATTATTTCAGCATTAGATTGCTGATGCAAATCAGAAAATACTAGTCTAATGTCAACTACAATTATTACAATATAGTTATAACCTGTAGAGCCACATCTAGGTGACAGAAGCTGGGCAGCTGCATGGTCACTGCCCTGTCATATCACATGGAGCTTGTACTGCAGCAAACAGGTACAAAAGGGCTGGAGAGCAGGATGCAGCCTTATTAAGCCCTTTCCAGACTGAAGTTATACATAATTTTCTTATAATTAGAAACAGAATCTGTCCCATACCCTCTATTGCAATTGACTCCGAGAGTTTATGAAAACACCTGCTGTCTCAATGATAAAGCCTTCTAATATTTCTTTCTAGATAAAAGATGGTGATGAAATATTTAAAATGGTATGAAATCACCTTTTTCAGACATTACAGGATTTATTGTTTCCAGTTTTGTTACAAGCATAAGTATTTAATTATACCGTAAGTGCATAACACAGAACTTGATGTTTGATTTTTCGTTGGGAAATGCAAAGTCATTATTTTTACAAATGACCAGAGAGATATAGAACATTTACTGCTGTTCAGGAAGTAGTTTTTGTAATATCCATTTCCTTACTGAAATCACTGTAGTTATTTGTTTTGGGGTATTTTCAGACTTTTAATTGAATGTCATAGTTTACCCCCAGGTGCTCTCTCACCCATCCCTTCCCCCAGTGGGATGGAAGGAGAATCAGAAGAAAAAAAGAAAGGTAAACCTCATGGGTTGTGATAAAACCATTTTAATAATTACAACAATAAGAATAACAATAATAATAACGAAGAAAACAACAACAATGAAAGAAAAGAGGGAAATAAAACCCAAGAAAAACAAGTGATGCACAGTACAATTGCTCACCATCCACTGACTGATACCCAGCCTGACTCTGATTGATTAAAATATTTGCCTCATCTATTCCAGTTTGCATTTTCAAATTCTGTGTGCAAATGCAATCCAATTGAACAGCTCTCAGTAAAAGAGTAGTCAAGTTGGCATATACATGCAGCATGGTGCATGTTTTAAAATAACTTAAGGCTCTTCAAGAGTGTTATTTGCATTAAACAGTCATCCTTCCTGGTTTTGGGCTCACTTACTGAGTGATTAATGCTTTAATTCCTCTTTATGTAGAAATATAATATTGGCTACAGAAATATTGACAAATATTGCTCTTCTGTGCCACAGTTTTTCAGGTCGTCAGGAGAATTTTCCTATCCTGTAGGTGACAGAACACCGCTTCTACTGCTACTGCATCAGTTTGAGCTGCCAGTTGTTGGCATAGAATCTTGGAGTTATCTCTGAAGGCAACCAAGGGCAATTCAGGCTCCTGCTTTGACACACCCTCTGAACTGCGTACTTTGAATAACCTGAGATCCATGAAATAAAAGGCAAACTCAGAAAAGCAAAAGGTGTGTATGCCAGGTCTCCGTAAGCAAAATATCTTGTACAATTCAAACACAGTCTTCCTTATGGTGGTAAATACATCAACCAACGGAGTAATCAAGATCAATAAAGATCAAAGATCAATCAGACCTGATGACCAAAGAAAAAAATCCTGAAAACATCTAATGTGAAATCCAAGTTCCCTTTCACTCTCAAAAGTCTGTGTTAAGTTTTGTATACAGCCACTGAGACTGAGTCTGGGACTAGAAAGTGGTGATACCTGGACATCCTTGATCAGGTACTCAAGTATAGGAGGAGAGTGGTGTGGATTTTCCTTCTGAAATATGAGACTATTAACTTGGGGCAGGAATTATGTCTTTTGCTGTCGGTGGTGGTGCCAGAAAGTATTTTCAAACCAAACCTACATGTGAGTGAAAGCAGTGACTGCCAGGAAGAGCTGGGACAGATCCAGCTGTGTGTGTGCCTGGGACTTCAGAGATGCCTTCTCTGGAGCTTTTAGTCCAACCAGCTGCTTGCTTGAGTACGGCTACTTGAAAGCAATTCACATGAATTTAGTTTGAGAAGCACATATTATTATCCCTGGTGCTAGGCAGAATAACAAGTTCCTTACAGTCCTCTAGGACACAGATCCAAGTGGAAGTTGGCTCAACGTCTTCTCAGATCACATAATGAATTATGTTTTGAAACTGTACTTAAAAAAAAGCAAAACTACTCTGAGGGTGGGAGTACTTGCAGACTCATACTTTAATATATTAATTACATTCATTTGTCATCACTTGAACCTAAATACCCTTGGACTTCATTAAAGTTTCCAGAATCCCATTCCCCTGTCACAGCTGAATGTCCAGAAGTAATCTGTTTAAAGGAAAATGAAGTGAGAGACTTTTAGAGTCCCACAGGATCCCGGGAAAACAAAGGTGAAGAGGGGGAGAGACTACAATAGGACCTTGATGCATGAAATGGCTGCAATGCTGCAAAAACAGGAGCAGTAGAGTGAGGCTTAGATGCACTGTTAGCATGTTCAGGAGAGCTGTGGCAGTGAGTGCCATGAGACTTTCAGTGCTAAACTCCTGACCGGCACCATGCATGCAGAAGCAGGCTCTTGCTATGTTAAAACTGTTGCACAGAGAACACAGAGGATTCCTCGTCAGCTTTTATTCAAATCAATAACCAGCTGAGACATTTTTTATGTTGATTCTTTCTCTAATCCCAGTGTTTACCACATTTGGCCCTGCAAAGTGTCTGATACTGGGCTGACTTGCCATTTATGCAGAACTGTGGAGCCTGACTTGCTGCTGCCCTTTACTGTATGGAGAAGTGCCCATCTAGCACACCAGGGGACAAAATGAAGGCAAACTAATGCTTTGCCACTTAGTAAGTAAACCAGCTGGGGTAAGCACTTTCCAAAGATTAATTTGGAAGCTGTCTTTTCATGTTTGCATGAAAATGCTTGGGGAGCAAACAAATAATTCAACTGTTTGCATGTACATCCTCGCCCCAACTCCTGGAACTGAAATCCAGCAGACTGCTGTGAGGACCCTGCATGGGCTGGTTTGGATAAGAGTATCTCATTCCCAGAGATGCCATTCCCCTCTCATGGGCCACTTTGCTCTCCACCACTCCCAGAAAAGTTCCCAGGGCAGATCCTTTCATACGCCTCCCTCCATGCCAGCAGCCTGGCAAACTCACATTCTTCCATAAGTCAAACAGTGTAATAACTACCATATTTTCAGAGCAACATTTATGGCTTTAGCATTGGCCTCAAGCACACAGATGGAGCTGGAAGGGCTAAAGCCCTGCACTCCTGGGGTTTTCTGTAGGAGTTCAGCAATGTTTTGCAGAAGGGATAACTCTGATAAGGACCTTTGCACATTGCTGCCCCTTGCACTCATTTGAATGTACTGTATGTACATGAGCCTCAGGTTTACAGAGAAGCACCTTCCTGGCTCTTTTATCCCTGTCCCTCTTTAATCAGTCCAATATCCAGCAAAGAGTGTCCCATAAATAGGTCTGCTCACCATCATGTTGCTCAGCTCATATTTTACTTATGCCATATTCATATTGCATACGTCTCATCTTAATTGTTTCATAATGTTGCATAAATTGGCCAGTATAATCAGCAATGCTGGATTGCATTAAGCAAAGTCTTTCTGACATGTACTGAAATATTAGTTCCATATGATAAAATCCATAAAATACAATCTAGATGCCAATGAGATTAGGAAAATGGGCTCTTTTCCACTTACCTAAATACTGGAAAGATACACAAGTTATTAGCTTTATATCAAAGTAATGATCCCTTGAGGCTCTGCTGAATGATTTAGGAAGTGGGTAAGAATGAATAAGTAGTATATAAAAAGACACAGTCTCACCTCCTACCCGCACACACTCCTGATTACACAAACACACCCTCTGGAGAGCACTGAGAGCTTCTGAGGTCGAAGCACAAGAAGACCCCATGAAATGCAGTGGGCGTGTTAGCTCTGTGCTGTTAATCACAGCCCATGCCAAGTCCACACTGGCATGGCACCCAGAGTGGTCCCAGCCTCAGAAGCTGCTCAGCTACACTTTTCTACAATATGAGTAAGTCTGAAATTTCAAATATTCACCAAAGAGATGGGTTAGAGACAATGTGTAGAGGAAGAATGGTAAGGAAAAATACCTTATTCCTGATGCATCCAGTTCTGATGAGATGAAGTGTACCTGGCCAAAACAGGCCTAAAAGGCACAGGTATTGTTTGATGCTCTCATTGCTTCTGATCCTCCCAGGGGCACAGGGGAAGAACAGGTCCATGACTTCATGTACAGTGAACAAACAGCTGATCTGGCTGGAAACATTAAAAAATGTATGAGACACAGTGGTAAAGTGCCCTCCTCATTGACATGTTCCTGCACCTCCCCAGGTAGCAAAATAAACCCTATCAACCAGATATAATTTCCTTCTGTCCTGGGCAAGCACTCTTCTAGGCATTGCCTAAGTACACAACAAAAGTAATCATTGAGTACTTTCTTTATGAATTATGATTGCTGAGTATTTCAGCTCTGGAACCCAAGGGTTTTTCTGTGTATCCTCTCTGAATGAGCCAAAACTGAGATTTCTTTAAAAGCTGTTTAAGCTTGCTTGGCTAGCAAAAGATTTCCATTATTGGTTTTGTTGAAAAAGTTAGATATTAATAGGTTTGGGATTATAAATACAGACTTGTACAAGCAGCTTCCTCCACGTAGAAGCGAAAATTCAGAGGGTGAATGGAAGTTTTAAGACCAAAGGCAGGAGAAACATTTGACTCTTGCAACAGAGATTTTTTTGAGGTACATGTAAATTTCAGGAAGTGTTAAAAAAGATAAAATTAACTTCATTCAATATAGATGATGCAGAAGAGAAATCAATTCTAGCCCCATCTCTCCAAACTGTCTTGCATCTCCCGTAATGACAGGAGTAAAAAGCTGGTTTTGTCCCCAGACTGCAGAAATGAGCCAGTGTATTCAAGGAATAGCCCTGATGAGGAGACTTGTGCCAGATTTACATGGTTACCTCTTAAAGCAGAATTGTTCGTTATTCAAAAGTCACTCTTCTTCCAGTATTGAAAAAATGAGATCATTGTTTCACCTTGAAGAAAAAATCAGTTAGGAACACTAAATGCCAATTTTTTTCATTCTGGGCCATTTAGAGCAAGTTTTCTGGTATAGCTGTTGCATCTTCAAGGGGCTCTCAGGTTCTAGAATAAATTCAGGACCAAGTTCAATATTGACCCTTAGGCTGACATTTAAAATGTATAAATACACATAAAATAGATTTCAAGTCCCTCCATTTTAGCAAGCACCATTTCCTTATAGATGAGAAATATAATTAGTGTTGCTAGCCCAGCTGGACTCTCAAAATAGAATATGAGCTACATATAGATAATTCCATGAAAACACTACTGGAAATTTGAGTACTTATCTAATCTTTACGTCTGGCAACCTATGCTACATTACTGATTGCTGGTACCAGTGAAGCATAGTATAGCTTTTACTTCCAAAGGAAATTAAGCCAAGAAAAAGAGTGCCATTTAGTTCAGAGGAAAGATGTTCATACATTTTTATACTTTAAATGACTCCATTTGAGAACTTGGAAAATTAAAAGGGCACTGAGCCAAAAATAGCTCAATGCAATTCTACTGAATGCAGGCTAAATACGGATCAGCCTTATCTAACTTCTCAGAGGTACATTAACCAGAGACATTGTATAAAGTTCCAAAACTATCATATGCCTAAAAGGGATTAGGGGATAACTAAAGTGAAGAAAACCAATTTATTCATAATGTGAAACAACAGGTCATAGAAACCAGCACAAGATAGTTCCAAGAGAGAGAGCAAGAGCAAAACAAGAGTGGAGTCCATTTGCTTAAAGAGGGACAAAATAGCTTTATGTTGAATCACTGGACAAAACTCTCTGGTTTAAGCTGAAACTGTTTCCAGGTGTATAATTTATGTAGGGAAAGGAAATTTTAATAATCTGCTTTTAGTAAGGGGAAAAAAAGGAGCTCTGTCTATTCCTTTAGAACTAACAACCCTCCAAGAGGGGGAGCCAAACATCACACGTTCATGTTTTTAGCCCTCCAGGGCAAGGCTGAAGAACTCAGCTGGAACTGGAGTCCATCCGATCACCACCCCACTTGCCTGTTTCATTCTCATGTGGCTGTCTCTGAATTGTTCTCCCTCCTCTTACCTGCAGTCTCAGCCCCTTTATAAAATACATGTTTGCTACCACTTGCCACAGGCTTCAGGTCTTTACTGATTCCTTATTAGTGGTTCCTTTTCTGGACAGAAGATGGCAAGATATTTTGTTGAGCTGTGTAAAATTCAGCTTTTGCACGTACAAGATTTCCCATGAAAAAAGGCTATTTCTTTAATGCTTTCATGTCTCCTGTTTTAAGGTGCAATTTCTGTCTGGAGAAAATGGTTACTTTGATATTGTCAATGACAATACACTACTGTTCTTGTATTTTTATTGTGAAAGATATTTTTGCCCCAAGAGAAAGATTTTGCTTGCCCAGGCTTTTAGACTGACCCATCCCCACATAACAAAATGATCTGGTTTAACTCATAAAGAAATAATTAGGGAGCCATTTGCTGAGTTCCAAAAAAAATAGGGAAGCAAGGGAAGTGTGAGAAGCATCCCATTTCCTAATGCATAAACGGCATACTACAAAGCTTTTATATGTGAAAGGTCAAATATCAAAAGGTAATAGATATTCAGGGCAAAAATATTTATGTAATGGGGAAAACTATCTATATTATAGACAAAAAAGGATGAAAACAAAGGTTCAGAAATACTTCTCAAGGCATTATTGTACTGAATATGACTCCCAAGTACTGATGATCTTAAGGCCCTTTCCAACCCTAACTATTCTATGATTCTATGATGCTTTATGTAAAAACAGTATGAAGTCACTGGGATTATATTCTCAACCCTGTCTGCAGTATTTTTCCCCATCCCTGTAGCAGTGTATGTTAACAAAATGCTGACAAAATGTCTAACATGTTAGCTCTATAAACAAAAAACAATAACAGTTTATATATTTTTTTATGTAGTACATGGATTGACTATCAAGAAAATAATTCACATCATCTCTGATCGGAAATATACAAGAGCTGCACATGCAACAGTGATTTGATTCAGAAAAAAAATGCAAGTTTTAAAAGCAGAAGCATCTTTAGCATTTAGTCTGATGTATGCAGGCATACCTAAGATTTCAAAGTATCATTTCAGAATGATAATTTCAGAAACAAAACCCTAGATACACAAAGTGTATTCGTTATTAAGATGCTTTTATTTAAAGACTTTCAGAGTAGAAAACTCCATATCATGCCTACGTCAGTGTTAGTAATTCCTTATCAACCCTGTTAAAAAATGACACTTTTTTCAATGGTTGAGTATGCTTAGACTCAGTTTCCAACAAATGAATTATTTGGTGTGAAAAAATCACATCCTTACTTGGCAGTTACAGACCATGTAAGTTCTTTGTATAATCATGCCATGGTCAATTCTGATCTGTGAGCTAAAACTACGCAGTCATTTACCTGATCCTTATTTCTTTTTCACTTTATCAGTGAAATAACATTGGATATCATTTAACAACGGCTAACATGAAGTTCCAAATATAACGAGGAAGGAGTTTTTCTCCTTGGAATGCATGTGAGATATTCACTTCTGAACGGAACAAGAAGCTTGCCACTGATTTCAATGAAGTGGGATTTAAGTTAGAGTTTTTATACATAAACAAAGGAGATCAAGGCTAGATTGCAGAGGAGATCTCTATAAGTAAGGCTGGGCACACATTTGCTGGGATCAAATGGTTACAGCATTTTACCAATCATAGCAAATGCCATAACCATGCATTCATTGTTATCCGAAGACTTGGAGGTCTCCACTAACAGAATGTAATTGATTTATAGCAGTGAAGAAATTACGGAAGTTTTTCGTGACTCCAGGTCCAACAGAAGACCAGTGAAGTAAGTGTGAAAGCAACTGCAACCTGTTTGGACTAAGATGCCATGATACACCCAAAAGGCTTAAGAAGAGCGTGGGATTTTTTTGATGACAGTGATGATACAAACAGGCTTTGCTTCCTGGAAAGTAGTCCATGCACAAGATAGGTAGACCAAATTGGGTTTCCAAAGTTCTTCAACATTAGAAGCTTTCATAGGACTGCCAAGAGCCCCAACTTCTTAATTATTCAGAGGAACATATTAGGAGGAAGTTGCTTCCCCTGGAAGAGTGACCACAAGTAACACTGAATCTCCATTAACCCAAGATTTTTCCTGAGCCAAATCTACTTTTCTTGGATCAGATAAACTGTATAACCTTGGGGTCACTGCAGCATCCTCAATGTGTATTACTAGATCATGAAACCTAAGGGCTTCAGTAATTTTCATTTGTGTAAAAATGAAATTGAAATAATATTATTCCAGAAATGTTTTCTGATTCTTTTCTAGTCCAAATGGACGTAAATTGGGTTGGGTGAATAATGCCCATTTGGCCTAGAGAGTGATATAGGCAATTAAGGAGACAAGGAAAGGAGCAGAAATCATGGAGGCAGCCCCTCCCAAACCAAAGTGAAGCACGCAGGAGTGAGGACAGCAGTCGGCAAAGCTAATTGGAAAGAAAAAGCAGTCATCTGAGATTAACTTCAAATGGTTCCACAGACTTCGAAGAGAAAGATCTTCTTCTTTTGAAATTGCAAAACCTGCTTTTAAAATCCTTTTGAACTTCTTCTAAAGGTGACATTTCAAATACAAATTATCGTTCTGAAAACAAATGTTTCATGCCATAAATATCGCAATTAAATAAAAGATTATGGTGTTCACAAACCCACTCTCCCCCTTTTTATATCAAACAGGAACCACTAACAAAACGTCACCCAAATTCACAACTAGCTGAGTAACTTCTTAATTTATTCTTAATAAAAAATTGCTTTGTTTTAACCCCAAATATTGCAGTGGGAAAAGGAGCTAATTGTTCTTCCCCCTGCCCCACAGAGGGAAAGAAAACATCAGTGAATAGCCTGCTTTTGCAGTTTCTGGGCTTGGGAAAGAAAAGTCTTTTCTCACTCTGCATAAATAGGACTTAACCCCTCTTGGGAGGCTGGACTTTGCGGGGGTTCATTAGTTTATTGGTTGCGACCATACTTCTGGCTGATTAGGATTTGGATGCAACTCCCTGTCACTACTCACCACTCACTAGATACGCAATTTACAGTGCAGATGAAAGACAAGCCAAGAATATCTCTTCCTGGCACCCCTGAATTTACACAGGGTTTTCTGTTCGGGGAAATAGAATTCCCTCCTCCTTTGGTGTCAGATCTCGTATGGAGCAGCTGCCTTGGCAGAAACACTCAGCCTCCTGGGCAACAGAGCAGGAGAGCAGTTGGGAACTCCAGGCAGAGAAAAGGAAGCAACATCAACCACAGTCATGTAGGATCACAATGTCACAGGATGGAGAAGACCTACTAGGCCATCAAATCCAGCCTTTCACAAGGACAAGACACAGTCACCTGCAGAGCGGACTCCAGAATGTCTTCTCTGTGGCCTGTCTACCTCTGTAGCCCTCTTCCCCAGTGTCAGAGAAACAGCTGGATGAACAGAGGCCAAATTTGTGGGAAATCTTTAGGGAGACTCAGACAGTTCAATACACACTGTCAGCAGCCTGTCTTTGACACATGTATTGAGCTAGCTCAAACTCGCTTTTGGCTATTGTGTGTCCGTGCTGGCTGTGGCCAAACAGAGCCTCTTCCAGCTCCAGTTGCCAGGGGAGAAGATGTTGCCCTGTCAAAGTGCCCCTTGTTGCTCACCAGCTGGTGGCTGCTGCCCCATAGCTCTGCCGGTGAACAGGTTGGTTTGAAATCTGGGGCAAAACCAGTACTCCAGAGAGCTCCATGTGAGGCAACTGCTGCTTTTCCCAGGAGAGGGCATGAATGTTCTCCCTCAAGCTGTTCCTCTTCTCAGGAGCAGTGAGCAGTAGCTGAGCATCAGCAAAGCCTCCACTGAGCAGCTGTCTACTGAGGACACCCATCCACCGATGACCACGGAGCTGCACGGCCAGGTGGGATCAAGCAGGGATTTGGTGGGGGGGAGCTGGTTTCTGTCCTCTTCCTCTCTATCAGCCTTGCTCCACTCGACCTTTGCACTACTAAGACATGGTTCCCGTGCAGTGCCCAGTGTATCTCCCTGGTGCCAACACAGGGCTGCACAGCACCCTGTCACATCTCAAGACCCATCCTGCAGCTGTAAGCAGGAAAGAGCCCTATTCTGCATGCCTGGATGCATACACCTGCATTCCCCTAAGTGCTTTGTGCACCTGTGATTAAGCTGCATGTATTATATCCAGCCCTATTATTACTTAAAATACTTACGATAGCACTCAAACACGCAAGGACTGCCTGTGAACAGGTGTTCTTGTCTGGAGCAGGAGTGGTATCAGATGAGACAGAGATGCTCCAGTGTCATTGGTTTGGCTACCAGCATCTGATGAGAGACCAAGGGTCTCAGTTGCAGTGGTAAGTGGAAGGAAGTTGGATTTCAATCTCTAATTAATATTTTTTTCTGTGTTTTCAGTCTGAAATTGTCCTTGCAGAGGAATATATGAAAGTTCTTACAACATACACCAGATCAGAAATAACTATGTTTCACATAAGCAACTGACTCAGATTTCACAATGCTAAATAAGTACTCCAAAAAAAATGCAGCAAAATGCTCAGAGAGCTGGTCTCTCTGACAACCTGTGCAAGGGGAAAGTCTGTCTTCTGCCCTCAGCTGAAGGAGGGAAAAGGCAGGGAGAATAGAAAAGGAAAAGCTCATTCCATGCCAGTGGGAAAGGCTCTGCTTCAGAGGTTTGCTCTTGTCTTACTTATGTGGCAGGATAGCATGTACTGCTGCTAAGTGACAGGTAGACTTTGAGCTATGCCTGTGAAAGTGTGGCATCATGTAGCTGTTCAGTGCCTCCGCTAATGCCCACTGTGACAAAGATAGAAATCAGACCCTCAACATTCAGGTGAGCTAAGGCATCCTGTTCCCTTTTAAACTGGTGAACAGATCAGCTGCAAGCACAAGTTACAGCAAAAATGACCTCTGCCAGTCTTCAGTCACATCATCATGTACCACTTCAACATCCGACTGACCCAGAGCTCAGCACTCCACTGACTTCACCTTAGCTCTGAGCTATCACTAGGACTGCACCAGGACTTTTG
Source organism: Psilopsiagon aymara (assembly GCA_024733675.1). Classification (NCBI taxonomy): domain Eukaryota; kingdom Metazoa; phylum Chordata; class Aves; order Psittaciformes; family Psittacidae; genus Psilopsiagon; species Psilopsiagon aymara. Next base: position 13,364 of record JANRGW010006207.1, read on the forward strand.
TGGAATAGCTGAAAATCTTTAGTGTCAGAAAGGTGATGGGAAATGGTACAGTCGTCACAAAGGATGAAGGCCTCTAAAAGCTAGTTCTCATTACAAAAGAGGTTGCAGCAGATGGGGACATTTTTAGGAGAGTCAAAGTCTGAAAACCAGAGTCAAACCACCTTGGAAATGTAAAACGCCACTTTGCATAGGCCTTTTGGCCTTCCTTGTCCTCAGGTTTCCATGGATGTATACATTCATCTGTCTCACAGCCAGTCACACACAGACACATGGCAATGCTTAGAGTACCACAGAGGAGGTGCTGAGCACTGAAGAAACCTGGATGCCAACCTGCAGGAGATTCTCCTGGAAGGCATGCTGAGGCACATGAAAAACAACAAAGTGCTTGGTGACAGCCAGCATGGCTTCACTAAG